>KK119858.1:264809-308975 GCA_000611955.2 Stegodyphus mimosarum
TACTGTCAAGTGCAGCGGCGGAAACCCAGGCAATGCATTTAATGAAGTGGTAGGACAGGTAGGGAATCCTTTGCAGGTGCCCAGACGAAATGGTCTTTGCGCGGAGTTAAATGCATGTTGCATTTTAATCGTGACATTGATGCCTCATATGGAAACACCATGAAGAGCTATGCGCTCAGCGACTGTGGTATACCATATTTTGAGCATCTACGAGGAGACACCCCAGGTAGCAGCAGCTGGTCCCCGCATTGTATTAGACAATTTATTCAGTCTTTCTTTAAGATCCTTTATGTGAGGGAGCCAGGAGAAGCTGTCGTCTATAATCACACCCTAGTAGCGGAAATATCTCACGAATTGTATGTTTCTACCAGAAGGTTAACGCACGGTGTACTCTCGTGACTTTTTCGTGGACTATTTAGCATTTCTTTAGATTTTCCTCGTGAAATTGTGAGCTTATTTTCACTGGACCAGCGCACTGTTTTGTCTAGCGCTTTTTGGGAATTTACCTCGTAACATTTATGGCTGTTCCAGTTTGAAATTAGTAAGAAGTCGTCAGCATACGCTATTATTTCCGATGTTTCATTATCATCAAACAGGTTGAGCGCGGTGTCTGCTACAAGGTTCCATAGAAGTGGGCCTAGGCAGGACCTAGTCACGCAGCCTTTGGTCACCTTTTGCACGTGGACGCCTCCGTCCATTGTAGCTTGAATTAGTCATTTACTCAGATAGCTGTAGATCAAATCAAATAAAGTTTTGAGACAACTGATATCTTTGAGACATTTCAAAACATCATGCCACCACAACGAATAGAAGGCACCTTGAATATCTACGCTGATGACAACAGTATGCAGTTTATTCTGCTTGTTTCTAAGTACTGTGTCCTGTAGGTGATTCAGTGCGTGATCCACAGACTTTCCTGCTATAAAACCCTACTGCCTAGTATATATGAGTTTATTGACACGAATGTAAAAATTAGGTCTTTGAAGTACTATTCTTTCGAGGATATCGCGGGTAGATGGGCCTATAAGAAGCATCGTCGTTTGGATCTTTATTTCCCTTTAGGAGGAGGGTAACTATAGTAACTTTAGGAGGAGGGTGCTATTTTTGTGCCTTCAGGAAACAGGCGAAGTCTCCAGCACGCCAAAAGAAAGTACTGAAATATTTCCTCATGGATCTCCGTACAATATCATAATGTCAATAACACTGTGAGGTTTTACTTATTTAATTCCAAAGTTCTCTCTTAGTACCAGACGAACACCAACAAGGGAATAATCGATTAAGTGTGTGAATAAACACGTAAATCGTAAGAAGGTTTCAATAACCTTTATTATTCAAAATATTTACAATCATCTCCTACCTAGAGTACAGAAAAAGCCTCCACTGGGGATTGAGTTTAAATAATAACGAATTCATCGTATTTCTGATTTTCGAGATTTATTCTTATTAAGTAGAATCATTTGAATCACAAAAAACCTAAAATCTTATAAGCGATAACTGTTGCTTATTTGTTCTCCTTAGGTGGTTCAAGTGCAATGGGAGTTGGTGCAGTTTCAGGAGGTTTAGGTATGTGGTACTGTTAGCACATTATTTTCAATGCTATTGTTACATTGTCAAACATTTTTTGTAATATCTATGCTAAGGATGAATGAATATGCTAATCTATGTTTCTCTGTAAGAATTTTGAAATCTTGCATAAAATTCGTCGGGAAATATATTCGCTAAAATTATATTAAATGTCTCCTATGGTGAATTTTTATCCGGTATCCATTCAGTACCAATTGCATCATTATTAGATGCTAGAAGTAAAACTCTTAGCCTAAAGTTAAGGATTGCGGTGAATAATACTGTTGCATGTGTACGGGTCGTACTGGAGTAAATGCTCAAGCCTTTAAAAATTAATGAAATTTATTATTTTCACAGGAAATGAAACAAAATACGGAACTATTTCCTCAGAGTTCTTCGTACAATATCACAATATCTCAAACATTATACCTGGGAACTAATTCTATCTAACAGCGAATTCGCTACAATTAATAACAGTGTTAGGTTTTATTTATTTAATTCCAAAGTTCAGTCCCTCAACCCCGCGAATAGTAACAAGCGAATAATCGATTAAGTGTGTTAATATACACGTAAGTAAGAAGGGTTGAATATACCCTTTATTATTCAGAATATTTACAATCAAGTCCTACCTGGAGTTACACAAAGCTTCCACTCGGGCTTGAACTTAAACAATAACAAATTTATCGTATTTCGGCTCTTCGAGATTTATTAAGTAGAATCATTGAATCACAAAAAAACCTAAATTATTATAAGCGATAACTGTTGCTTATTTCTTCACTTTAGGTGGTTCAAGTGCAATGGGTGTTGGTGCAGCTTCAGGAGGTTTAGGTACGTGGTACTCTAAGTACAATATTTTCAATGCTAATGTTACATTGTCAAACATTTTTGTAATGTCTATGCTAAGGAGGAATGAACATGGTAGTCTAGGTTTCCCTGTAAGAATTTTGAAATCTTGCATAAAATTTGTCGGGAAATATATTCGCTGAGATTATATTAAATGTTTCCTATGGTATATTTTTATGCGGTATCCATTCAGC
Organism: Stegodyphus mimosarum; assembly: GCA_000611955.2. NCBI lineage: Eukaryota > Metazoa > Arthropoda > Arachnida > Araneae > Eresidae > Stegodyphus > Stegodyphus mimosarum. The sequence continues at coordinate 267,410 of KK119858.1, forward strand.
ACCAATCGCATCATTATTATATATCCGAATTATAACTCATAGCCTAAAGTTAAAGATTGCTGTGTTATAGATTGATGTTATACTGTTCCGTGCGTACGGGTCGTAATGGACTAAATGCTCAAGTCGTTAAAACGTTAATGAAATTTATTCTTTTCACAGGAAATAAAACAAAATACGGAAATAATTCCTCAGAGATACTCGTACAATATCACAGTATCTCAAACATTAAACCGGGAAACTAGTTCTATCTCACAGCGAATTCGCTACAATCAATAACAGTGTGGGGTTCTACTTATTTATTTCCATAGTTCTGTCTTAGAACCTAACGAATACTAACAAGAGAATAATCCCTTAAGTGCGTGAATAAACACGTAAGTCGTAAGTACCGTTCAATACCCTTTATTATTCAGAATATATATAATCAGCTCCTACTTAGAGCTACACGAAGCTCCCACTCAGGCTTCCACTTAAATAGTAAAGAATTTATCCTTTTTCAGTTCTTATACATTTATTTTTATTAAGTAAAATCATTTGAATCACAAAAAAATCGTAAAATATTATATGTGATAACTTTTTGTTATTTGTTCCCTTCAGGTGGTTCAAGTGCAATGGGAGTTGGTTCAGCTTCAGGAGGTTTAGGTAGGTAGTGCTTTAAGCACATTATTTTCAATGCTATTGTTACATTGCCAAACACTTTTTGTAATGTCTGTACCAAGGATGAATGAACATGCTAGTCTATGTTTCCCTGTAAGAATATTGAAATCTTGCAAAAAATTCGTCAGGAAATACATTCGCTGAGATTATATTAAATGTTTCCTTCGGTTAATTTTTATGCGGTATCCATTCAGTACCAACAGCATCATTTTTAGATATCCGAAATGAAACTCTTAGCCTAAAGTTAAGAATTGCGGTGAATTGCAATGTTGCGTGCGTACGGGTTGTCATGGACTGAATGCTCAAGCCGTTAAAATTTTTCAAATTTATTCTTTTCACAGGAAATAAAACAATATACTCACAATAGGGCTTCCCTGTTCCGCCGAACGTAATGGCACTACAGGTCCTTACCCCCGCAGAACCGAGGCCGAGGTTCGACCTCTTTCAAAACAAAATACTGAAATATTTCTTCAGAGATAGTCGTACAATATCACAGTGTCTCAAACATTAAACCGGGAAACTAATTCTATCTCAGAGCGAATTCGCTACAATCAATAACGGTGTGGAATTGTACCTATTTAATTCCAAAGTTCTGTCTTAGAAGCCCACAAACACTAACAAGCGAATAATAGCTTAAGTGTGTGAATAAACAGGTAAGTCGTGAGACGCGTTCAATACCCTTTATTATTCAGAATTCGCACACTACTTGGAGTGTACACAAAGCCTCCACTCGGGCTTGAACTTAAATAAAAATGAATTTATCATCTTTCAGCTCTTCGAGATTTATTCTATAAAGCTCTACTGTCCTTCTGTTGTGTAGAATTTTGAGAAATAGTGATTGGACTGAGGAGTGCTTAAAATTGCCCTTTATTAAGAAAAGAAAAATTGGCCTTTATTAAGGAAAGAAACTTAAATGTAACTGGTTATTTAAGATAAATATAAATCCCTACATTTGTCCGTGCCAGAATTTAACAGACTTGGATAAAGTTCCTTAAAGATCTGTTACAAACTGATAAATTATACAGGCGACAAGATCTAAGCCCCGTTTACATTCAAAATACTAAAATTTAAATTATTACAGAAGAAAATTTTGTCATCACAGTTCTGCTGGATACCTTTTGTCATCTTTAAATTGGAGTTCAGGCAACTCCTTCCAGTCATATCGAAGGAACACTTATGAATACATGATTCTAAATAACAAGTAAAATTCACAATACAGTCTTTTTTTAAGTTCTAGCCTTTATTTAGTATAGCTTTCCCAGCTTTTCCGAACATTACTGTTTTTCATGTCACAGTTATTCATTTCACATTCATGCTTAAATTTTAAACTTTAATCGCCTTTTGGCTCTTCCACACGTGTGGTGTGAAAACGCAAATGTTCTGTGTTATAGTGGACAAAATCTCCACCTAAACGCACATCGACTGTTAGCACATAAAATCCTTCTTATACACACCCTAAATTCATTTCTAAGTTCTCCATGAGCTAATAAACATGAAAATTAACTAGAGTGTCAGCGGAGAGCCCTACAAAACACATGCATACGAAAATAATTTCTACATTCATCTTAAACGCATGCTAGCTTTCGCTCAAAATACCATGATTTGATTTAACTAAACCTTCTTTTGTGCGAACTCATTTGACTACATTAAACTTTGATTCTATTCACTTTTGTGTAAGTTTTAGCATTAAATACATATTATATCTGCTCTTTTGAGCTTTAAACTTTCATTGAAAGTATCATTTAACACAACAGATATTTCAACTTTTTACACGCTAATACTTTTCTGACAATAGAGAATAACATGAAAATTTTACTTGAATGGATCCTTTTCTTCGCCAAAAATGCGAACTCAAAATAAATTTTCATTAATAAGTACTAATACGAAGCTGCTTGTATCAAGCCAGACTTTTTTGGCTAGTTAACATAAATAGTCTTTTCACAAAGAAAACCGAACTACTAGTTCTTTACGCAACATAACAAGTCTATAATACACTATATTTTGTGCTTTCGCCAAATAAAGCTGAAATAACTTTAGTCCACAATCGAGGCAATAGCTTTTATCATGTAACTTCATATTAAACATTTTCATGCAATTTTAGATAGCAGAAAAGATTTATAGAAAAATTCACTTATGTTTGTTTTTTTAAGCTTGTTATTCGGAGATACGTTTCTTGCAGAGTTCTGTCCATGCCATCTGGTTCATCCAGGAGTCTTTCCGTCTCTGCTTACTGTTCCCTGGTTGGAATTGATTTTACTTTTTTCACCTCTGATGAGTCGTCTCTTAGAATATATTGGCGGTAGATCTTGTCTTTTCTTTTTACTGTCCAGCAGACTGGTTCTTTGTGCATCGGTAGTCGACGACGCTTGTCTGTAAACTCTTGGTTGTTTCGATTTTTTTTATCTGTGCCTTGAACTTCGGCAGGTCTCTTCTTCATTTTTTCAACGGGTGGTCTTGTTCGTGGTAATCTTTCAGTCCGCCACCACGTTGAAGTATCTTGGCGCTATCTGCTGCGAGAACTTTTCATGACACGGCGATGCTTGTTTCTAACCGGGCCGCTTCTTTCACCATTGATTTTTTTTGTTCGATCTTCCACACGTTGAGGGATTCTTTTCTCCGGAATTCTTCTTTTGGTTTGGGAACTTGTAGTTTCTTTGGTTCTTTGCCTTTTCGTGGGTGGTGGAATTTGTGGTGCGGTGAGAATTGTTCCTGGGGAAGCTGCCTCTTCTGATTCGGAAGCCTGGAAGAAATCACGGAAGACATCGAAATCTTTACTACCATAGTACTTTTTTAATTCATCCGGAGTAGCCTTTATTATTTCTCCCGAATCTGTTTTTAACTAGATCACAGCCTCAGCGATCTGTTGTACTACATAAGGTCCTTCAAATTTATTTGCGAATTTTGATACGAAGTTTTGAGGTACACTAGGCAAAGTGAATTTTCTTTTCAACACCTTATCGCCCACTTTAAATATTGATTCGCGGCGTTTCCTGTTGTAGTAAATTTTCTGCCGCTTTCTTGTTGCATCGGAAGTTTTCAAAGCTTCATCAATCAGCTTTTGAATACATGCCTATTTAAATTCTGGTTCTCGCCCTTGAACAAAAAAGTTTGTCTAAAGGAGTCAACATCTTCCTACCCAGAAATAATTCAGCGGGCGTTTTACCCGTTGCATCATGCTTGGCAGCTCTTAAAGCATAGTCTAGTTCATCAACGCAGACATCCCAGCGTTTATGATAATTTTTAACATAACCTCTAATTATTTTAACAATGTTTTTATTAACTCTCTCCACAAAGTTTGCTTGGGGTCTGTACGGGACCATTTTCATATGCCGTATGTCACGCCCTTTACACAGGTTCTAAAACATTTGACTGACAAATTGCATACCATTATCGCTTATTACTTTTAACGGTGCACCGTATTTTAAAATATACTTTAGTAAGAAGGCATCTGCAACTATTTTAGCTGACGCTCGCTTTAAAGGAATTATTTCTACCCACTTACAAAAATGGTCTGCAATTACCAAAAGATATCGGATTTTATTTAACTAGCTTTGAGGAAAAGGGCCAAGAAGATCTATTCCGAGGATCTCGTTAGGAAACGTCGCGCGAATACTATTTAGATACCCGGCCGAATTATAAGTAACGTCGTTAATGAATTGACGTAACTTACAGGACCTGACATACGCTGTTACTATCTTCTGTAGTTGCCGAAAATACACCGCCTCGCATACTCTACGCACCGTTTTCCTTACACCTAAATGACCCTCTGTGGGGATATTATGAAGTTTCTGCAAAATACTCAACCGTAGGGTGGCGGGGATGGCTGGTTTCAGTTCGTAGTTTTCATTTGTTGATTTAGTATAGAACAAATTATCTATGATCTCGTAATTTCGGGCCTTATTTCTATTTGCAGCAAGATCTATATGTTCAAAATTATATGGATCCTTTAAATAAGCATAGATATCCTCGAAATCTGTATCCTTCGGCAATTCAGCTGTAATTGTTTCACGGGAATCTAAAACTTTAGAAGTTAACATAGCACATTGTATTTGATTCCCATTTCCATTCAGTTTAATTCTTGACAAAGCGTCGGCCACTGTATTTTCCTTGCCGGGAGTGTGCTTAATTTTTAAGTTGTATTATTGTAACTTTAAGGCCCATCTAATTAATCTAGTAGTTAAATTATTTCCAGAATATAATCTGCCTACGGCCGCATGATCAGAGTAGATTGTAACTGGGACTTTTCCGACTTCCCTAAACTTCTGAACTGCCATTAAGACTGCTAACGTTTCCCTTTCTGTGGCTGTGTAGTTCCTTTGAGTCTGACCTAGGGTTTTGCTAGAAAATGCCAAGGGGTGCCCTTTTTGTGTTAAAAACTGCACCCACGGCGTAATCTGTCGCCTCCGCCGCGATCTTGATGTTCTCGTCCCCTTCCGGGTACAATTTTAACACTGGCGCATTAATTAGAGCTCTTTTCAATTTTTCGAAGGCGGTGTTTGTCTCCGTTGTCCATGCAAACTTGGATTTCTTTCGTTTTAACACTAACAAAAGTTCAACAATAACGGCCAAATTTTGGATAAAGAAAAGATAATATTAGCACATGCCAATAAAGGATGAAAGTTTTTTTCGCAGTATTTGGCGGAGGATAATTTTCAATTGCTTTTATTTTAGAATCCTCATTTTCTATTCCTTTAGCTGAAATTTTGTATCCTAAATATCACAATTCCTTGGTTGCGAATTTACATTTTGCGGCATTATAGTTAAACCTGCTTCTTTTAATAATGAGAAAACTTCGTGGAGGTCTTCCACGTGTTGTTCAATAGTGTCACTAGTTATGATAACGTCATCGAGATAAATGAGAGTGGATTTTCCTAGGATGGGACGTAAAATTATGTCTATAGCGCTTTGAAAAGTTGACGGGGCCCCGCAAAGTCCGAACTGCATGAGTAAAAATACATAAGTACCTGATTTTGTAATAAATGCTCTTTTATTCACATCTTCTGGTTTCATGTTTATTTGAAAGTAGCCAGAAGTAAGATCAAGAGTGGTCATATATTTCGTAGACCTAATTTTCGGTATTATTTCTTCTATTACAGGTAAAGGGTAAACAGGGAATTTAGTCATACTATTAAGTTTTCTGTAATCGTTCGCGAAACGATAAGCTTTTTGATCCGAAAGGGATAAGATATTTCTCTTCCTGCATAGCACAATTGTGATAGTATATTCACTATTGATGCGAATAAATATTTTATCCTTTAACATTTGTTCCATGTGGTGTTCTATTACTGCTTCTTTTTCCTTATGATACCGATAAGGTTTTGCTTTACAAGGTTCACTTGATTTTAGTTCTATCACATGGATAACAATTTGTGTATTACCTGGCGTCTCAGAAAATAACGTATTAAATCTATTTACGAGTTGCTCCAGCACCTAAAATGACATGGTTTTGCAAATTTTTAACAGCAAAAAATAACACTTTCAAAACTTCGTTTTTTACCTTTCACGTTTAGCGATAGCTTTCCGACACATTCCCAAACTTTCCCTTGTGCGGCAACAATTTCAGTGCTACAATTTTTAAACAATCTTATTCTCTAGAAATTTCTATAGTAGAATTTTTTGGCTTAAAAATTTCCTTCCGCGCCCGTGTCGACGAGTGCTTCTACGAGTACACCGTTTAAAAGAATCTGGATTACCGGTAGTTGGGAATTCGTGACTACTACGATATTTACATTCAGCTTAGAGAGATTTTGCGATGCACATGGAGTCTAAACCCTCAATTTCTCAAGCCCCTCTGTTCGTTTAAATTCGTTTTTCTTCCTGATGTTTGCTGGGTACACTGGCGGTCTTTGGCTTTACAGTTCTCATTCTTGCTTGTTGACGGTCTGGTGAGAAAGTATTTTCCTCCATTGTATTTGTTTCTCTCTAAGGCCGATTGTCGGGAAAAGTGGTGATAGTAACCCTGGATAAGAAATCTTTAATTTTCCGCTATCCGCCGGTTCTGAAACTTTACTGCTAATTCGAATAATTCTTCGAACGTGCGTGGGTATCACAATTCCACGAAATCTTCTACTGAGGGTAATAATCGTGGTAATATAATTTCAATTACTTCATTATCGAGCTTCCTTCCATATAGCATATTCAGTAGTTTGACTTTATGCAGGATAAACTCGGTTAAGATGTCAACTTTCCGTTGATAAAAGCTGTAGAGTTCCGCTTCCAGTTTCGCATGAACCTTCACGATTGGGAAGGCCTTCAGGAGTGAAAAATTCTTAAAATTGTAGGGGAAGCTTCCGACTTCACCGAGTAAGAATTTTCCGATCCCTTTCCACCAAGACTCCGCCTGTCCTCGGAGGGTACCGGAGGGTATGGCTACTTTTCGCCTCTCGGGTACCGGTCACAACTGAAAGTGTGTCTCAAGCGATTCAAGGAATGAAGTGACGGAGTTTTTACCGTCGAACAACACCGCTGGCTGGATAGCTGTTCGCATCGTGTGTATTAAAAAAACCAAATCTATCCAATGGGCTTGTTACCATCGGGTCTACGACTCCTGTCTCTGATAGAGATGATTGTTTATCCTGATTATTGGCCATTGGATTCGAATTAGAATTTCGGGCGCCAGATGTAAAGTTCTACTGTCCTTCTGTTGTATCTTGAGAAATAGCGATTGCATTGATGAAGGTTTAAAACTGCCTTTTATTAAACTCCTTAACTTATTTACAATGCGTCAACTTAATGCTAACCTACTATTTCTCAACTTGGACGGTAACTGAAACAGTAGAATCAAATTTAAGAATTTAAGATATTCACAAATAGTAGAATTACACGACAGGGCTCGTATAATCCTGTAGCCTACAGCTCATAAATCAGTCTAGTGGCAGCAAGATAATAGCTGTTAAGTCACGCCTAACCAGCAGTAACTTCTAAACAGAAGTTTGCGCATAAGCACGCACGGCAATTTTCAGGAATCTATCTACAGGAACGTCGATATTTAGCTTATTCTTCCACTGGTAGAATTTACAATACTTACGCGAGCTACCAAATTACAATATTCTAACACTGACGGTTAGGGGAATGAAGGCTTATTGGAAAGTAACTTAAAATTAAAGATAACTGGGTATTTAAAATAAATATAAATCCCTGGAATGCTTATTAAGTAGAATCATTTAAATCACAAACATACCTAAAATATTATAAGCGATAACTGTTGCTTAATTGTTCACTTTAGGTGGTTCAAGTGCAATCAGAGTTGGTGCAGCTTCAGGAGGTTTAGGTACGTGGTACTCTAAGGACATTATTTTCAATGCTATTGTTACATTGTCAAACATTTTTTGTAATGTCTACACTAATGATGAATGAACATGCTAGTCTACGTTTCCCTGTAAGAATTTTGAAATCTTGCATAAAATTCGTCGTGAAATATATTCGCCAAAATTATGTTAAATGCTTCCTATGCTGAATTTTTATGCGGTATGCATTCTGTACCAATCGCATCATTATTAGGTATCCGAAATAAAACTCTTAGCCTAAAAGATTGCGGTGAATTATGCTCTTGCGCGCTACAGCTCATAATGGATTGAATGCTCAAGCCAGTTACTAAAGTTTATTCTCTTCACAGCAAATAAAACAAAACACTGAAATATATCCTCAGAGATATTCGTACATAATCACAATATCTCAAACATTAAACAAGGAAACAAATTCTATCTCACAGCGAATTCGCTACAATCAATAACAGTGTGAGGTTTTATTTTTTTAATTCCAAAACTCTGTCATCGAATACCAAGAACACCAACAAGCGAATACTCGCTTAAGTGTGTGAATAAACTCGTAAGTCGTAAGAAGGGTCCAATGCAGTTTATTACTCAGCATGTTTATAATCAGCTCCTACTTGGAGTGTACACAAAGCCTCCACTCGGGCTTCAACTTAAATAATAATGTATTTACTGTCTTTCAGCTCTTCGAGATTTATTCTTATTAAGTACAATCCTTTGAATCACAAAAAAACATAAAATATTATAAGCGGTAACTGTTGCTTATTTGTTCTCTTTAGGTGGTTCAAGTGCAATGGGAGTTGGTGCAGCTTCAGGAGGTTTAGGTACGTGGCACTCTCAGCACATTATTTTCAATGCTATTGCGTCATTGTCAAACCCTTTTTTTATGTCTGTTCTAAGGATGAATGAACATGCTAGTTTATGTTTCCCTATATGAATTTTGAAATCTTGCATAAAATTCTTTGGACAATGTATTCCCTGAGGTTCTATTAAATGTTTCCTATGGTGAAGTTTTATACGGTATCCATTCAGTACTAACTGCATCATTATTAGATATCCGAAATATAATTCTTACCCTAAAGTTAAGGATTGCGGTAAATTATAGTTTTGCGCGGGTACGGGTTGTAATAGATTGAATGCTCAAGCCGTTAAAACGTTAATGAAATTTATTCTTTTCGCAGGAAATTAAACAAAATACTGAAATAATTCCTCAGAGAAATTCGTGCAATATCACAATATCTCAAACATTAAACAGGGAAGCTTTTTTTTTATCTCACAGCGAATTCGCTACAATCAATAACAGTGTGAGGTTTTACTTATTTAATTCCAATGTTCTCTTTAAGAATACCACGAACTGTAAGAAGCGAATAATCGCTGAAATGTGTGAATAAAAAAGTAAGTCGTGAGAAGTGTTTAATACCCTTTATTATTGAGAATGTTTACAATAAACTTCTACTTAGAGTATACACAAAGCTTACATCCGGGCTTGAACCTAAATAATAATGGATTTAAATTAAAGTGAGCTCAACTAAAGCCATGTGAAGGGTATAGCCGAAGCTATAAGAAATCTACGTAGTTTTCCCTTAAGGATTAATTGTATCGGCGAAGCGAAGGAAAGGCCTATGCTATGTGTAGTAATGAGGTGTACCTGACAGACCGTGATAACCTGAAATATATTGGGAAGAACTGTGAAAGTAATAAATATTAAACGTTGTGTTACCACAATAACCTATAATACCAGAGAGGACTGTAAGGATAAAATGTGTGATCTAGGAAGTACAAAAACAAGAATATAACTTACCCCAAAGAAGGCTACATGATCTCGTTGAAACAAAATTAAAATTTATTAGTTAGCCAGACTGTAAAAGAAATATATAAAAAAATACACTATGCCAGATGGAATAACTAATACAAGGCATGCATGAAGCTACTTGTGAGTGCTAGACGAAGTCCAGAAGAATATTAAATCATCTGCGCGTGTACTGTCCTTGCATTGACAGCATGTTCAATAGAGTTACTCTAAATAAAGCCACTTCGAAATACGATGAAATTAAATCACATGCATTTACCAGTTCGGAATTCAGACATGAAGAAGTAACACGTGGCAATGTGAATTCTTGGAACGAACAAGAGTCCGATGACATTCAGCATGAAATTTCTTTCCGTAACAAAATATTCTCAGAAGATGGTTATCGATGCAAGGCAATATGAGGCATTTTACCACAGAAATTCGTTAAATATGGATGTACATAGATGAAACTTCAAAAGATGAAAAATAGCTAAGTCGTACACCCAGGAAAGAACAACATCTCCGCCGGTCAGGACCGCCCAGAAGGGCGTCCTGCCTCAACGAACGCCAGCAGCAGAAGAGCGAGAAACCGGTTCCGTCCTTCAATCTCGCCTCGTGATCAGTGTCTGTTGCAGTTAGCATCTCATGTGGAGGCTTGCCTTCACATTCCCTCCGGCCAAAGAAGAAAAATGACGTAGTACAGTTCACAAAGTCACAAATCTTGATGAGGCACAAAACTGATTGTAGATGGAACTTGGTATAATTAGAAATCACGTGACTTCAAACTTCAAGATCTGGCACACATTTAAATTAGCAAATGTGAACTCAATCACATATCTGTCTGGCTTACACTAGAATTCATCAGAAGTAGCTTAATTAAATATACCTGTCTGGCATAATTCACATAAGATCAAATATTAAATTATCAAAATATCATTGTCTGGCATAAATATGAAAAAAAAATTTTTGGGATAAGTTGCTACACATGCGAATTAAATTAAAATTAACTAAGAACTAATACATACATGTTTCACATACAGTGGCATAAATCTTCACTAGACTCCGTGAACACATTATATTTGTAACATAGTACACCTCGCATTTCATAAAATCTTTCACTGTTGTTACCAACTCTTATTCACTATATCTTACTTAACAATTTTTTTTATATTGTATCATTTTTACCAATTCTTATAACAATTTTTTTTACATCATATCATTTTTATCAACTTTTTTGACAATTTGTTTTTTCACCATGTCATTAAATGAACTTTTTTTTTATATACCATCAATTTTCTCTTACTTTCTAAGTATATAAGAATGATTACACTACAATTCTCTTTAACTACTTATTCATTCCAAATTACTCAAATTATAAAATAGCAAATTTTCGCTACTAGCTAGATACTTGTAATAATCACTAAGTATTCTAGAGATTTTTTTATTCTCTCTATCTTATTTTTTTTTTTGAAATTCCCTGACGTAGTCAACCCGGACCAGCCTGCAACTGACCAAACGTATAAATGAAGGTGGCCAACCTAGATCCATACTAACCACGAAACCTCAAAAAAATTAACTGGAATTAAATCCACTACATTCATATCAAACACAAAACTTGTGTGAATTTTTTCTTACTTTCTTTAATTATTTTTTCTTACTTAGCGAACAAGAAAAACAAGCTCGATGAAAACAATGCTATTAAGTTGTTAAATTTGACCTCAGAGGAACTCTTTTAAATAACTTAATACAATGAATTTTTTTAGTTTTGTTATCAGTGATATTTTGAATCAAATAATTTTCATTCCGAAAAACTTTTAAGATTTTAAAAGGACCAATGTATTTTGGTTGTAAAACATGAGGTGGTTGTAAAGATTTTAAAAATACTTCTTCCCCAATGTTAAATTTAGGCCTTTCTCTACCTTTCACAACTTTATCTTGATTCTGAAAATACTTCTCTTCATTTTGTTTCACTAATTCTCTAGTAGCTTTAATGTGTTCTTTTTGACGCAACAAGTACTGTGAAGGATTGTCTGCTACAACTGGTTCATTATTTATGTCTAAAGGTGTATTAAGTTCTCGACCAAAAAATAACTGAGCAGGAGTGAAACCTGTTACTATGTGCTTTGAATTATTGTAATAAAGTTTAAAAAATGCCAATCTATCTGACCATTCAAAAACCTTATTAGATAAAGAAGCTATGCTTTCTTTCATAGTTCTATGAACTCTTTCTACGATCCCATTAGATTGTGGGTAATAAATGGAACTTTTCCTGTGTTCAATATTTAATTCTTTTAAAAAATTCTCAAATTCAGCTGAACAAAAATTTGACCCGTTGTCAGATAATATTATCTTTGGAATACCAAATTTTGGAAAATACAGATTCATACACTTAATGATTGTTGCACAAGTGATATTAGTCAAAGGAATAGCCTCTAAATATCACGAATAATGATCAATAATTGTTAAAATGAAAAATTTACCATCGTGTGACCTGGGTAATTTATCTACAATGTCAATTGCTAACATTTCTCCAGGAGCTAAATCCGATTTCTTTATATTACTTGTGACTGTTCTAGAAGATTTGGGTTTATTTTCCAAACACTGTTGACAATTTTCACAGAAGTTTTTTGTATCTAAAAACATACCCTTCCAGAAATATTTCTTTTTAATGAATTCACAAGTCTTATTGGTACCAAAATGTGGAGCATTAGCAATCTCTAAACAAGGTTTTACTAAAGAATTCGGAAGTAGAATTTTGTTTACTAAATGCCTTGTTTTTATATGATGTGCTTTAGGTCGTAACTTAATCATTACTACTCCATGTTTCTGATCAATAAAATATTTGCTACAAGTCTCAGAATTGTTACTGTTAAATTTGCTTATTATATCTTTAATGGTTTTATCATCTTTTTGGTGATTAACAATTTTGGATGCTTAAATGAATATTTTTTGGGTGGAAAAAAGTGGTTGTGTTTAAAATATGAAGTTTCTTCAGGAACTCTTGAAAGAAAATCAGCAGGATTAGAAAAACCAGGTATGTGCTTTAAAGTATAATCGAAATCTTGTAAATACAATAACCATCTAGCAACAAATCAGGCTGCTTATCCAATTGCATATGAAAAGTGAGAGGTTTAGCATCAGTTATCAGGACGTAGTGTTCTGTGCATCATTTTTGGAAACATAAGTACAGTCTGTAATCGGGTTCTTAGCCTAAAGTTTTCAGTCCTGAACTGGAACAGGGAGCAGAAGGTACGCTATGTTCTGATGTGCTGGATAATAACTGCACGTGAAGGGATTTGAAATCCTCTTTTATTAAATCACTATTAAATACAAACTTCCCAACTCGGGAGAGATACAGAACGTAAAAGACCGCACTTGGGTCGAACTTAACAATCAAATAAATTTAAATAAATATAAATACCTAAATAGAAATTAAATTAAACTTTGCTTCGCAGAGCAATTCGCGGAGATTGGCCTCTACCTAAAAGGGTGCGTAGCAAGATGTACTAATACTAACGCACTTCAAATTGTTTTACAATGCAATCACGTAGTAAGCACTATGGCTTATAAATTTAAACTGCTACCTGGTCAGGCGAACGTTGAGCGGAATAACCGCGATCTGAGTCTAAGCTCTCTCACACTAAAAGGTTTCTACCTCTGGCTTAAATAGTACTTTGCTGTACTTCAAAATTAGCATAAGCTGAAAACGCGCGCTTCTTCTGACAGGAAGTTGAAACAGAGAGGAGATAGAAAAGATTTAAATTAAAATAAAACTTGGTTAGTTTAACTAAAACCTTACACAGTTAGAATAGTGAATTTTGTACCTTATAAATGTTCATGAAAATGTTTTACAGATGAAAATATAGCATAGAACTCACGTCTAATAGATGGATACCTAAACTCGGCAGGCGTAAGTAGTCTCGAATAAAATTCTACAGGAAAGAATTTGTCATCAATTCTTTGCAAAAGAATCCCACAAATAGCTACTTTAGAATCATGAGTTATTAAAAATATTTCATGATTATCGTTAATGTTTCTTAAAGTTGGCTTTTCCAACATTATTGATTGTAATAAATCAAAAACATCTTGACAATCTTGATTCCAAACAAAGGGTACATTTCTTTTAGTCAAGTGAACTATTGGCTGAGTGATCTCAGCAAAATTGTGGATTAAATGTCTAAAATAATTCATCATACCAAGAAAAGCTTGAACCTGTTTAACATCTTTAGGAATAGGAAATTTTGAAACCTTTGCTATATTATCTTCAGAAGGAGAAAAACCTGCTTTGGAAATGTTAAAACCTAAATAAGTTATCTCAGATTTACATAATTTCACTTTAGCTGGGTCCAAAGTCAAATTAAATGCTTTTAATCTATCAAAAACCTTTTGAAGAATGACTTTCAATTCAGATACACTATCAGCAGCAACAATAATATCATCTAGAAAAAAATGACATCTAGAAAAAACTACCTTTATTGTCATTTAAACATTTCGAAATTAGTGTGTGGAAATAAGAAGTACTATTGCGTGAACCAAAGGGAAGTCTACAAGGATGAAAATTACCAAGTTCGGTGCAAAATGCCAACTTTTCTTTATCAAAATCTTGTAATTTAATTTGGAAAAAAAGCTGATTTCAAGTCAAGTACACAGTATAAATTCCTACCAGCAATGTTGTGTAAAATCTCCGAAATTTTTGGTAAGCATATTTTATATGATTCTGTAATGCTGTTTAATAAACGATAGTCTACAACCATACGAAATTTTGGTGTGTTTTTATCCTCACCGGGTAAACTCTTTTTTCTGACAAATATAACAGGAAAACTATAACTGGAAGAAGATGGTTCAATTATGCCTGCTTCTAATAATTTTGCAATTTCCTGTTGTGCATACTGTTTAGCAATTTTAGGAATGGGATAAGGTCTAGTCTGAATCGGAAAATTATGAAGAAGTTTAAATTCTGGTACAACTTTATCAGTGGATCCTAAAGTGTTATAAGATTTTGAAAATACAGCGTAGTTATTCATTAGCAATTCTATCATTTCACGTTTTGCCTTTTCATTTAAATGATCTAGTTTAAAATCTGATGCATTTAATTCTTCTTTTCTGAGCTTAATTACTTCTTGCAAATTTAGTGTATTGATTTGTAACGTTTCATGATTTTTTGGATTGACAATATGTTCAAAATGGAATCGTACAGCAGTTCCTATGACAGAATTCTTTGTTAAAATTAATTTATCATTGGTAATATTTAATTGGTAATTTATCATTGATAGTCTGAATATGGTTATACCGACCAACTGTGTGCAGAGATTCATTGATGTGAAATCTAATTTTAGATGTTTTCGGACAAAGTAAAATTTCTTTAAATTGTTTTAAAGCTTCAGGTACAGCCAAGGAAATTATTTGAGATTGACCTGGCAAGACAGTTATGTTAGAAACCATTCTTACTACATTTAAATTGTGATTTTTCTTTTTAGCATTTATAAATGAATTCATTACTGTTTTATTAGGAGAATTTTCTTCAAAGTTTAGATGAGTGTTGTCAATTATGAGTTTCTTATTTACAGCAACAAAATTGTGTTACATTGAATAAAGTCATACCCTAGAATCATCTGATATGTGGAATTCCAATTGTTTTGAGTAACATAAAATAAATTAGTAAACCATTTATTTTGAATTTTGAATTTCAAGTTAACTGCAGACATGTAAGGAATAGAAGAATCTTCAATAGTCTTTATTCTGACCATACGAGAAACAAATTCAACTTTAGAGAACTGTTTAATCTCTTCAATAACATCTGGCTGAACCAAAGACAAATTAGCACCTGTATCAAGAAGAACTGTGAAGCACCTGTGAGAACCAATTTTAACTTTAATTATTGGCAGATAATTAGAATTTTCAGAGTTACAAGACATTAACAATTTGGTAGTATTTCTATCTTTATTACTCTTATTTTCTACTAATTGATTGCTGTTTCTATTAAGCATTTTTTATAAGTATTTTGTCTGTTGAAATATTTTTTATGCCCCCAGTCTTTATGGATTCTTGCAAGGGATCTAAATTTATATCATGTTTCTGGCAAGAACCCTTAACTAGTTTAAATGATTGTTATACCCTCCTTTATACTGATTATTGCCTCTGTAAGGATGATAAGTCCTGCGCCCATTATTACGAAAACTATGACCTCTGAAAGTTTTGCTAGGATAATTCTGTCTATTATGTTTAGGAAAATACCAACATTCCGTTGTTAAGTGTCTTTTACTACATATATGACAAGATACATTATCAAATCTATTCATATTTTGAGATGTAGAAGGATTCTGATTAAATTTTACATGTGAGGAATTTACCTGCATATTTTGAGATAACTCATTAATTTTGTCTTTTAACCCTTGAATTGTTTTATTTTGTTCAAATTTTTCTTTAAGCAAAGTATTAATTTCTAAATTTTGCTCAACATTAATGCTGTTAAGATAAATCTTTTGATCATTTAAAGCATTTTCGACATTACTAGCTAGTTCTATAGCCTTATCAAATGAAGAAGGACCTAACTTTTTAACCTCTATTCTGATATCAGCTCTAAGAGCTTCAAGAAATTTTGTGAGTTTCATATTTTCTTTTAACCTGTGTAGGCTAGGATTTTCAACTGAATCTTCATTAATGTATTTTGTGGCTGCAGTCGTGATTTCTTCAGCTAATTCTCTGACCGATTGATTACACTTTTGAGAAATATTTGAAAATTTTTGTTGAATGACCTGAAAAGGTTCAACTTGAGCAAATTTCTCTTTTAGTAGTTTTTCTAAATTATCAAACTTATTTAGCTGCTCGTGGGTCATTGAACAAGAAATCTAGAGCTTTATCCCTACAGTTAATTTTTAGAATAATTAACTTTTTCTCATCTGGCCATTTTTCAAGCTGTGCCACACTATTTATCTGATCTAAAAAGAAGTTAACATTTTCAGAGACATTACCATTAAATGTCGGCAGAGCAGAAGCTAAGGAAGTAGTCATTATGGTAGCTAATTTTACTTTTGATTTTGACATAGATGAACTTAACTACTGATAATTACTTAAGTTGCTATCTCTTTTTTATATTACCTCTAGAACATTCAATTTTAACACATTAAAATATACATAAATTTTTTTTATCAATACTTAATGCTAAATTGTAATGTGCATAAGTCATCTATCAAATATGCATAATTTTGTAATTATCAATGAGAATAACAAATTTGATCAATTCTTAATTATCATACTCTTCAACATATTTTACCACATATATGACATCAAAATGGACAGATCAGACATTTTTTTTAAAATCTGTATTTAGATACTACTAAGCAATATCACTACACTCCAATGTTAAATTATTGAAATTTACTTATGAGTTAAATATATTACATATGTCTGAAAATATATATTCAAAATATTTAAATTCACATCACATGTGTAGCAGTAGAATTAGATCACACACCTTATCTCAAGTCCATAACATGAATAGAAAATTACGATTAATGATTAATTTATTCCAAGTATTTAGGTTCTCAACCTTATTAGACTTGATTTTTTTTGGAACGGCACCAAATGTAGTAATGAGGTGCTCTGAAGACGGCATTGCTGGAAGAGTGGAGATTAATTCCCCAAACTGTGGTTAACAACGTTATTTCCAGCCTTAAAACACGTTGTGATATGTGTGTACAAGTCAGGGGAAATCATATTCCATATTAAATTTGTAAGACTTAATTCTTTTTCTGAATCATTCCTTTTTTTCTTAACTCTCTTTGTCACACTTTATTACCATTTTTATTGTTTCATGCTACAATTTTATATCATATGAGGTGATCTTCAATTTTTTCTTTTGCATTTATGTGTCATCATGTTATGTATGATTCCACGAAAATTCATTAAATTATAAGTCATAGTCTCTGAGAAATCCGTGAATTTATGCATGTAAACATAATTTTGGACATGAGTGTATATATTTGATTTAGTTTAGAGAAAATAAGGTTACTTATCTGAAAGCTCCCGTTTTCCTTCGGATTGCAGAAGAATGTACAGCGAGGAAGATGAGACCCCTTTTGCACAGAAAAACTGTCACATTTGAGGGCGAGACACTTCGGACACAATTTTTAAAAATTTCTTTAATTAATTAAGGCTTTTTTCGGGAAAACACACATAAAAATGTCGGAGCTGGCCAAGCTGCTCGAAACCGGTTCCGTCATTCAATCACGCCTCGTGATCAGTGTCGGTTGCAGTTAGCATCTCATGTGGAGGCTTGCCTTCACACTATGGCCGAGCCCAGTAACTAAGAGAGAACGTAACCAAAGAGAAACAGGCGCTAGTCAGGAAATTAGACTCTCTGTCTGGAACTCGGTGAAGCCTCGACTTAAATATTACTCTTATTCATTTTCATTTACTGCGTTTCTGAAATTTACCTTCTGGCAGGAAATTGTAAGCTGAAATTAGAATTAAGATAGGAAAGATACAAAACTTAAAATAACTGTTAATAAATTTAGGCTAAACCTTACATTTTCCGCTGCCAGAATTTAACTACTGGAAGAATAATGTCTGTAAACGACCTTGTTTAAGAGTGTAAATTCTGCACTAAAGGCTTTAACATCAAAGTTTATACTTCTGGAAATTCTGCTTTCTTGAATGAATTTCATCATTAAACCTTTGCTGTTTAGGGCCAACTTTGCAA
Source organism: Stegodyphus mimosarum (assembly GCA_000611955.2). Classification (NCBI taxonomy): domain Eukaryota; kingdom Metazoa; phylum Arthropoda; class Arachnida; order Araneae; family Eresidae; genus Stegodyphus; species Stegodyphus mimosarum. The sequence goes on from KK119858.1 coordinate 285,825, forward strand.
AAATATCTAAATTTTGATTAAAACTAAGAAAAATAGACATTCACAATTTGAATAGGTTTTACATACATCTACGCCATTTTTAGTCAGATGTCCGTCTTAGTCGTTCCAAATTATCTGGAACGAAAGAATATTAGTTTTATCTTTCACAAAAAATTTTCACTTTCGTTACTATTACTCTTTATTGAAATTATTTTGGTCCTCAAACATTCATTCACACAAGATTTAAATCTACTTCCCCCCCATGCTCTCCAGAAATTGTTCTGAGTTAAACGAGGTTTTCTGTTCTATTTCTGCGAAGACATACTACCACTATCAAACCGCTACGATTTCTTATAAACTCGACTTTCCAGACCTTAGAAGACTCCTTAAACACAAAATTAGAACTAATGTCTTAAAATAAAGCTTAATTTTAAAATTCCTAATTGAAGCCTGGAGAGCCTAACTTTAAACATATTCACTCTATACTTTCATTCAACTCATCTCTTATATAAATTATTTAAAGTCATGCTTAACCAAAACTTACATTTGTACAAGTTTAACTTTTACATTAATATATTAGTTTATTAGTTTAAAAGCTAACATTGACATTTCAAATTCAATAGAAATTTTAACACGTAATACTTTAAAATTCATTTTACCTCATTCGTTATAGTTGCTATACAAAATTCACAAAGCTTGGCTACAATTATTAAGTTAACACAGTTGAAGTCTTTCGACTAAACATATTCACAAATTAATTTTTAGCAGCTTGAGAATTCTCAAAAGTAAGTATTTACAAAATAAATTCTCGCAAACTTGCGAATTCAGTTTCTTGCTTTAATCAGTATTTAAGAACTTTAAACGCATGACAAAAATTGAACTTACAATACAAAATAGAAAACAAGGAAAATTTTTGACTTATATTTTTGGTTTCTATACTCCTGCATTCTCTTGGCCCAAAATTCTTGCCATGTAGCAGATTTCCAGCTTTGGATTTTCAGTCGTCTCGGGCGGCTGGGTTTCACTTCCGGACCCTCTTTTCTTTTCTTTTCATTCCTCGGGCATTGAATCGGCCTGCTTTCCTTGTCGGCTGATAATTCTGGAATTCTGACTTCCTCTTTGCTTTGTAGTCCCCGGACCTTGCCTCGGAATCTTTGAATACGGTCTTGGTTTTTCTGGGTTCCGGAAAAGGAATAGATCTTGCAACGTCGGGTCGTCTTCTTTTCATAGATCTTGGCTGCCATATTCTTGTCGTTTCTCTGGAGGTAATTTGCTTCGGCTCTGTAGTTGCACGTTTTCTTTGCTTATCTTCCAAGAGCCATTTCCGCTTTCCCATCGGCGCTGGTTTCTGTTGAAGAACTTTCGTCTGTTTCATATTCTTCATTTTGGCGGCGCCTGAACCTTGCTGCTGTTGCGTTCGTTTCGCAATCCTTTCTTCAGAGTTATCGGCTTTTCTTTTTGTTGCTCAGGGACACTTGCTGGGCGGCGGCGAAATCAATATTCTTGGAGCGATCCCAGGAACCTGCAATAAAACTTTTAGGATTAGAATATCCGTGAGAATATTGTATGACTTCAAATGGAGTTAGAATTAACTTAAATCTTTGGGTTAATACATCATGTAATTAATAATTTGTTCCCTAAATTTTCGGCTGGAAAACTAATGCTTCAACTCTGTTTTCGTTTGTTAAATTTAATAATAAAATTTATGAATGAAGAAAAAAAATCTGTATGTAAAAGAATTAGGAAAGTTAGCGAAGTAAAATCTGGCTCCTTCGTTCCGTTTCCGAAGTACGAGTTCTAGAAGATTTTTGCTTGTCTAAGGATTGACAGGGTTCTGGTGTACGTAAAGAGAGGGTCAAATGTTAATATGAGGTTACGCGAAAGCTCAACTGGTCTTGGGGTAAGGTGTCCACTGTTAGGTTACTGATTTTGACTGGCTGGGCTTGGGCAGTACTTCGTTTCTATCTGTTAGGCAGAGTAGTGGTTTAGTCGTGTTGACGGGGACCAAAATTCTTAATTTTCTAGTATCCCGTTTTCGGGAGATCGCGAGTAGGATTTTTGTGTACTCGTCACTTTTTGCCTCTTCTGTCTTAGGTGCGGTTGCTTGTTCATCGGCTGTTAAGAGGTAATAGCTGTAATTATGCTCCCACTCCGAGCTTACCATTAGAGATTCGGGAAACCGGACTAGTTGAGCGATCTTCGGAAATTGTGGTACTTCAAATGTGATACGAAAGAATGTAAAAAATTGTAGTGTCAGGGATTTTTCAGTTATCTTTGAGGAACGGGCAAGTGCAAGTCACTTTTTCGGCTAATTGGCAATATTTTCTGCCCACCGTGGGACGAAAACAGAGCTATTTCAATTGTACCAGACATTTTTTATTAATGCAGTGTAAAGAAATTTACTCATATAAAAAATTAACGAGACCATCACAAACTTGGTACAGTTAGGGATGCAAACAAAGAACGCTTTGTTATCATTAAACATTTCTTCATTTACGCGTTGACAGAACGAAAATTCATGCAAACATTTAATTTATAAATTTCCTACCGATTCTAGAGTCGCTATTATCGTTTCTGATCTTTTGGCATAATATCAGAAGAATTTCGAATTCATGCATAAAGCACGTGGGGAAATATATTTGTTCAAATTAAATTAAATGTTTCCTTTTGTGAATTACTATGCCGCATCCATTTAGTAATCATCGCATCGTCATTAGATATTCGGAATATAAGTTTTAGACTCAAATTAAGAATTGCGTTGAACTATACCTTCATGTGAAAGACGCATTGTAAGAAATGCTGTGTTTCATAACTTCGCATGCATACGCGTTCGTAATAGATTGATTTCCTGCAGAAATGATAATAGTTTGATAAAATGTTAATGAAATGAATGTTAATGATAATGAAATTTGGGGGAAAGACAGAGACAGCAAGCAGCAATAAGTGATCTTTATTTCAAAATGGTATTCGGAACAAGAGCGAGAACGGCGTCCGCTCAGTAGGATATAGGACCACTGTCGACAGCAATGCACGAAGAAACACGTCTAGGCATAGAGTCAATAACAGTGCGGATGGTGTCCTGAGGGATGGCTCTCTATTCCCTTTCAACTATTTGCCACAGTTTGTCTTCTGAACGAGGGAGGGCCAGAGTCTGCAAACGGCGTCCAATCACATCCCACACATGTTACATTGGTGACAGAACAGGAGAGCACGGTGGCCAGGGAAGCATCTGTATACCTTGCAGAGGATGTTGGCAGATGCGAGCACTGTGTGGTCTTGCGTTATCCTGTTGAAAAATTGCATTAGGCAGCCCCTGAAGGTAGGGGATTCCCACCGGCCGCAGTACATTATCCTAGTATCGTTGGGCCGTCATAGTGCCTTGAATACGAACTAGGGGTGACCTGGAATCGTAGACAATAGCGCCCCAAGCAGTTATGCCACGCTGTCGCGCGGTGATGCGTTCCAGTTACTGCCGGATTAGATCTGTCTCCACGTCGATGCCACACACGTATGCGGCGACTGTCACTGGATAAACAGAAGCGTGTATCATCTGAGAACACGACGTTTCCCCATTCTGTCATCCACTTCGCTCCAGTCTGGCTCCATTCTAAACGTTGGCATCTATGCTGTGGGATGAATGACAGTATTCTTCTTAACGGACGCCGTGCGTGCAGGCCACGTTCAACCAATCGACAGGAAATGGTTCTCGTTGACACTGGAACATCCAGGGTATCTTGCGCATGCTACAGAATCGTGTTACAAGTGGCTTGCGAGACCGCCAAAGCTTGTCGGCGGATGCGTCGATCAATGCGTGCTGACGTCACTCTGGCTGCACCAGCACCCGTCCTTCTTCCCGCATTCCCTTGTTCCAACCAAGTTCGCCATAGCCGATGCACCGTGCTCGCGTCCATGTGGGTATCAGCTGCGATTTGACGTAAGGACCAACCCGCCCTTCTCAGTCGGATCACCATACCCCTTGTAAAATCATTTGTCTGCTGGATGTTCCTTCGTTGACGGTGGCCTGGCATTCTCTCCTATTACACGTATCCTCCGGGACAAAAACCAACTTTCTTCGATAATTCGTCTGGCAGAAACAACAACACGAATATTGCCCATCCTGCACGTTCCTTGCCTTATATCTTACTTCACGGTCGTCGGAGAGCTGAGCATTTCGCATCATTCGCATAACTCAGTGACGGGCGTCTACTCTAAAATTTGCATAAATTTCTGGCCACTCCTTCTTGGTGTTGCATTTTCAATGTCGAACAGTGTAATTTTTTTTCGCTGAATCGATTTACAATATTTTCTGCGCAACCTGGGAAGCAAGCAGAGCTATTTCTATCGTAGTGCCATTTTTTTAATTGATGTAGGAAAAACAATGTTTCTCATATAAAAAAATACATCCGAGGAAAAGAAAATTATAACAAGACGTATACACATAATGACGGAACCTTGACGGAACGGGCATTCATGCAAACATTCAAATTATAAATTTGGTACCGCTTCCAGAGTCTCTGGTATCATTTCTAACCTTTCGGCATAATATTAAGTCTACACAGTCCAGTCACATTAATGTGACCATCTGTCAAAAGCCAGAATAACCACCTTTCGCAGAGCGGACTGCTGCGAGACGTGCAGGAAGTGAGTCACAAAGGTCCCTGAAGGTGTTCTCTGGGATGTTGAGCCATGCCGACTCTAATGCCGTGGCCAGCTGCGCTAGATTACGCCGTTGAGGATCCATGGCGCGAACAACTCGATCGAGATGGTCCCACAGATGCTCGATTGGGTTTAAGTCAGGTGAGTTTGCTGGCCAGGGGAGGACGGTAAACTCATCCTGGTGCTCTTCGAACCACGCACGTACACTGGCAGCTGTATGGCACCTCGCATTGTCCTGCTGGAAGATGCCATCATCCTGAGGAAAAACAATGCGCATGTAGGGGTGAACATGGTCCGCAAGGACAGATGCGTACTTGTATTGATCCATTGTGCCTTCCACAATGATCAGTGAACCTAGAGAATGCCAGGAAAACATTCCCCAGACCATAATGCTCCCGCCTCCAGCTTGGACCGTTCCGGCAATGGTTGCAGGGTGGTTCCTTTCAGAGGTTTCACGCCTTATACGCCAACGTCCATCTGTCCGATGGAGCATAAAACGCGATTCATCCGAAAACGCAACCTGTCGCCACTCAGTGGACGTCCAGCTGCTGTACTGGCGTGCAAATTCTAGCCTTCGCCGTCGATGAACAGCAGTCAGCATAGGTGCACGAACCAGGCGTCTGCTTCGGAGGCCCAGACGCAGCAATGTTCGCTGAATAGTACTTTGGGAGACACTTTTGGTAGCCCCTTGGTTCATTTTGGTGGTCAGTTGCTCAACGGTAGCCCGTCTATCTGCCCGAACGCATCTCCGCAACCGTCGTTCGCCTCTGTCATCTATGGCCCGTGGTGCACCACATTTGCCACGTCGCTGATTTTGGACAGTCCCATTTTGCCATGCACGGTACACTTTTACCACGGCGGCACGCGAACAGTTCACAAACTCAGCCGTTTCGGAAATGCTTCCACCCTTGGCCCGAAAGCCAATGATCATGCCCTTTTGGAAGTCGGATAAATCGCTTCGTTTCTGCATTACGCCAACGATTGAAATGTTTTCCGAAGCCCTCACACACCCTTTATATACGCTCAACTGCACTGTGCTGCCACCTGCCTTCTGTGATTGGGTATTTAACTCTGACATGGAAAGTACGTGGTGGTAAAATTAATGTGACTGGACTGTGTAATTTATCGTCTTTCACTTCTTCGAGACCACTTTTTATTAAATAGAATCATTTCAATCACAAGAAACCTGAAATATTAAGAGCGATAACTGTTGTTTATTTGTTCATTTTAGGAGGTGCAAGTGCAATGGGAGCTGGTGCAGCTTCAGGAGGTATAGGTACGTTGTACTCAAAGCACCTTATGTTCAATGCTATTATTACAGTATCAAACATATTATGATAATGGGTATATTAAGGACGAATAAACATGTTAGTCTACATTTCCTTGTAAGAATTTTGAATTCATGCAAAAGGCACGTGGAGAAATATATTCGTTCAAATTAAATTAAAGGTTTCGTTTTGTAAATTATTATACGGGATCCATTTAGTAATCATCGCATCGTTATTAGATATTCGGAATATAAATTTTAGATTAAAATTAACCCGGCGGAAGGCGCACCAAGAAAAGTTACTTGAACGGGCGCGTGGGGTTTCACATACCCCAATATTTAAAATAAGATAAAAAAAAGGTTTTATTTAGTTTTAAATCAGTTTTCTTATTTATTATACGTGAATAAACCTTAGGTTACCAAAAATTAATTTCCAGTATTAAGCTTATAGAGTTAAAATAAAAATAAATGAAAATAATAACAAAAGAGACATCATACCTTTAAGTTTTGTTGCATCTCTAATGCACAATGCTTATTTTATCTGGTTACACTTTGAACATAATACATTAATATGTTCTTGGCAAAGAAAGATTTCACATTTTATACATCTCATTCGAGTTTTTCTATACTTAGCTCAAGGACATTCACCACATCTTTTATATTTAGTTATTTCGAGTTTCATAGATTCGTTTGAATTATTCGTAGAAACTTCTGCTCTTCTTTTGCACGCCGTACGCCTAACGTATTAATATCTGATCTTTATTCAATACGATTTTTAATTAGTTCTAATTCTAAGTCCTTCAAAAACAGGCGTCTGCTTCTATATCTGGTTGGTGGATTAGCAGTTGAAAGCAATATGATTCGATCATTTATTGCAGCAATATTCAAAGCAGAAAAAAAATGACCATTGGCCATCTCCTTGTTATTCTGGCAACTGAATAACTTGCTGCCATTTCGTCTAACGTATCCACTGCTCCCTTAGTCATATTATAAAAACATATCATTTCTGGCTTTTTCTTTTCTTCAGTAGTATCATCTATAGCATCATCATTATTTAATGTTGAAAGCATAAGAACAGTTTTTCCTTTTTTAGGAACATAAGAAATTAATGTTTTATCTTTTTCAAAACCAAAAAGTGTAGAAAATATTTCCCTTCCCTTAGAAGTAATAAAAGTAGGAGAAATTTCCCTTTTGTTTTTTCGCATTGTTCCTACAAGTGTCAGCTTTTCTTTTAGAACATCCGAAGCTAGTGGGTAACTCGTATACCAGTTATCTGTAGTAATGTTTCTGCTAGATTTATGCAGTAGTTGAATTAATCTTTTCACAACGTCAGATGGACTAGTACTGACCTTGAAGGGACCATCTGGCTGTGTACCGCAGTATATTTCCATATTAGAAGTATAAAAAGTTCTTGAGTCTACCAGTGCAAAAATCTTGATTCCGTATTTTGCTGGTTTGTTCGGCATATATTACCGGAACCCGCATCGGCCCCGAAAGAGTTCAAGTTTCTCGTCAATAGTGACGTATTCACCTAAATTATAAGAATCTTTGCAATTTGAAATAAATTTTTCAAAGAAATCTCTAATTGCGGCTAATTTATCAAAGAATTTTCTCTGTGGACTGTCTAGCAATTTGTCGAAGCGCATGCAACGTAAAAGAAATAAAAATCGCTTATAGGGCATTGTTGTGTGAAAAATTCCAATACCAGTACCGTCAGTAGCCCAAAGGTCCTTTACGTTGAGATGCGATGACTAGTAAGACTACATAAATATAAAAGTCCTATAACTGCTTTTATCTCGACCACGTCAGTAGGTTTTGCATCGCTTTCACGTTTATAATGTAAAATTATCTCAGAAATATATAAATTCGTACATTCTACAATTATTGACAGTATACTATTATCAATAAGAATATTCCAACTACTAAAGGGAACAGTAACATTTCTGGCTTCTCTTACAGGTCCTGAAAGATGAGTCATAATATTATGCGAACGAACTCTTACATTTTGCCTAAATTTCTTTTTTTTCCACACCGTTTTTTCATCTTTTCCAACAAAATCATCAGAATCATCATCATCTTTAGTATTATCCAGTTCATCATCTTCTTCTGTATCTGTATTATGTTCAATAATATTTCAATGTCAGTATCACTTTCAATTTCCGAAATGCAATCTTCATCACTTTCAACAGTTTCTAATAAATCTCGCAGCCGTTGCATCTCTAATTCATAGGGACTCATTCTTTTTGCCATATTCACTAAAAATCTTTAAAAATATCATTTTAGCTACTTTAAAATCCCTTGCGAGTAGAAATACTTATTGCTTTACTCTAGAATTTAATTTCTGAAATAAATATTCCGTCAGGAAAACACTTACGTGGACAGGCGCGTGGGGTGTGTCATACCCCAGTTCCAAAAAATGCCAATAAATCTTTTTCTGAAACACATATGCAACAGTAAACCGGATCTGAAGGTCATACACTACTAGAAACTCAGCTACTGAAAGGGGCATAAAATTGCGGTTTCACAAGTTGGGAATATTCCACTATTTTGTGGGGGTGGGGTATAATACACCCCGCGCGCCTTCCCGCGGGTTAAGAATTGCGTTGAACTATACCTTTATGTGAAAGACGCATTTTATGAAATGTGGTGTTTCATATCTTCGCGTGCATACGCCTTCGTAATAGATTAAATGCCCGCAGAACTGATGATAGTTCGATAAAATATATTTTATCAATAGAAATTCTTCAGAGCTGTGGAATTATCTGCAAAATATTGCATTTAGCATAAAATAATGTGAGTCGCATGTGCAAATATGCAAAATAACTTCAATTTAAAAATATACTAGTATTTGTAGCGTCTCATTTCGACTTGCTACAATTAAAATTATAACTTGGTTAATACTAATTGCAAACAAATAGCATGGAATTGCACACTAACCTAATAATCGGAATACCCTGAAAATTATAGCTAGAATACCGCCCATACACTACGAACGTCCAGTTTGGCTTCATTATATTAAAGACACTTGGTCCGTCCGCGCACCTACTCATTTACACCTGTTTCAACTTAACTTACAATTTTGCTATTATGATTGTAAAAAAAAACGATGGAATGACATATTAACTTGAGAATGGGAATAACTTGAAAATTATCGCTTAAACACTGCCCAAACACAATAAGCGTCCACCTTTCCTTCCTTATATTCATATCACTGGATTCTTTGGCTGCTTGTGTAATAGATTTTTAGTAAAATTAACTTCACAATGGATGTTTTCTTCTTACAAATCATTTGGATGTCCCTTGTATATTGTGTTTCATCAAATGGTATTTTACGTTATAAGCTGGTTTAAATGTAATGACGTCTGCCAAGAAAGAACTTCGTTATGTGTTGTGAAATATCGTTGTTGTTCACGCACTAACAGAAGTTTTAAACAGACGGGGAAAACGAAAATGATTTTGTTTTTTCTGAATCGAATGACAATATTTTTTGCGAATTCAGGGAAGCAAGTAGAGGTATTTCAATTCTAACAAACATTTTTTAATGAATTCAGGAAAAAATAAATTTTTCATATAAGATCACTAAATATAGCAGTGGCAACTTAGTATAGTTATGGATAAAAACAAAGAATACCTTGTAATCCTTTAAAATTCCTTAATTTCCGCGTTTACAGGAAGGAAATTCATTGAAACCTCCATGTTTTTAATTTGCTACCGCTTTCAGAATCTCTGACATCGTTTCTGATCTAATCTTTCATGGCTTCGAGATTTCTTCTTAATAAATAGAACCATTTGAATCACAAGAAAACTGAATCATTAATAGACATAAGTTTTGCTTACTTGTTTATTATAGGTGGTTCAAGTGCAATGGGAGTTGGTGGAGCTTTAGGAGGATTCGGTAAGTAGTACTCAAAGTACATTATATTATATGCTAATATTAAAGTATGAAACACTTTTTGTAATGTGTATGCTAAGTATGAATGAGCATGTTAATCTATATTTCCGTGTAAATATTTCAAAGTGATGCCTGAGGAAGTTTGAGAATTATATTCTCTCATATTATATTAAATGTTTCCTATTGTGAATTTTTATGAGGTATCCATTCACTATTAATCTTGTCTGCAAAAATAACACATGTAGCATAAAGTAATCTGAGTCGCATGGGCAACTAGACAAAACAACTTCAAATTAAAAATATACAAATATTAGTAGCGTCTTCATTACACATGCTACAAATCAAATTATAACCTGGTCAAAATTTATTGTAAAGAAATAATATGGAATCACTCGTTAATGTAATTATCGGAATACCCTGCAAATTATCAATAGAATACTGCGCAAACCCATAGAACGTACAGTTTTGTGTCTTTATATTATTGACACTTGATTCATGGCCATAGCTACACATTTGCATCTGCTACAATTCACATTATATTTTGGCTATTTGGATTGTAAAAAAATACATAGAATCACAAAATAACTTAAGAATCAGAATACCCTGAAAGTCATCAATGCCTAAACAAAACAAGCGTCCAATTTTCCTTCATTATATTTATGGCAATGTTTTCTTCGGCTGCTTTTGTACTCGACTTTTAAGAAAATTATATTCGAAATGGCTGTTTTCTTCATACAAATGTTCTGAAAGTCCCTTGCATATTGAGTTTCCTGAAATAGTATTTTCTCTTAAGAGTTGTTTTAAAGGTAAATGATGTTTGATCAGAAACGCTTCATGATATGGTGTTAAATATCGTTGTGGTTCACGCCTTATCAGAAGCTGTAAACACAAGGGGAAAACGAAAAGATTTTTTTTTTTTTGGAATCGATTAACAATATTTTCTGCTCAACCTGAGAAGGAAGAGCTATATCAATCGTAAAGTCATTTTTTTAATTAATGTAGGAAAATGAATTTTTCTCGTATAAAAAATACACCAGAGAAAAAGAAAATTATTACAGTTACGGATACACATAATGAGTGCTTTCCAATCATTTAACAAATTCCTCATTTAACCTTCCTCAATTTGCGATTGGACGGAACGGGAATTCATGCAAATAGATATTCATTCATACCAAAATATAAATTTGGTACCGCTTCCAGAGTCTCTGGTATCATTTCTGACCTTTCAGCATAATATCAACTCTAATTGATCATCTATCAGTTCTTCGAGACTACTTTTTATTAAATAGAATCATTGCAATCAAAATCAAATAGATTTGTAAGGTTTATCCTAATTTTGCTAACAGTTATTTTAAGTTATGCACCTAGCCTATCAAATCTAAATTTAAGCTTACAGTTTCCTACCAGAATGAATTTCAGAAATGCAGTGAATGCTAATAAGTAAGAGTGTAACTATCTTAAGCTTGATTAACGTTCATTTTATTTTAAAAATTTACTATCATCTCTTAATTTCCACTTCCAACCAGAATTAAGACGTGAATATGTTTATGTAAACTGTACTTGCTAACGTTTAACTATTTAAGTTGTGGCTTTTAGCTAAGAGCAGAGATTGAAGGGGAGAGAGTGAGCCGTGTTGCCACGAGACTTCACGCGAGCTTGCCATCAGTTAATCTCCACCTTTAAGGCCAGAGGTTTTAGTCCTCTTGAAAGTGAAAGACGTATTGTAGTTTTCCGGAGTTTGCGTACTATACACGTAGTAATTTAAAATTCTAGTCTTTGTGTTAGTCATCTGTCTAAAACATTTAAAGTTAGCTCTTATTTAAATTTTAGTTAGTTAGTAGTCTAATAAATTTTTACGTTGGGACCACAAGTGGTTGTCCTTTGTATCACGAAGTGCGAGAGCACCTATTATATCGTGGAAAATAAAGGGTAATTTTAACATTTCTCAACTTGTCGTCTTTGCTAGACTTTGGTTAGGTTCTCTTGTAGAAAATACGCTCGGCCGTATTTTAGGCCCTTGCTTGGCTTCGCTGATTTCATTAATATTTAGGGGCCAACTACTTAGAATCCTGATGGATTCGACTATATCTTTCAGCTAGCTTTAGTTAAGCTTAGTTTAGTTTAATTTCACAATTATTTAAGTTCAAGCACAAGTGGAGGCTTCGTGTATACCTCGAGTTAGGAGTTGAATGTATTTATTTTGAGAAATAAATGGTAGTTAACGCTTCGTAAGACTTACGTGCTTGTTCACACACTTAAGCGATTACTCGCTTGTTAGTGTTCGTTGTGTTCTAAGGTTGAACATTGGATTACATATGTAAAACCCCAAAGATTACTAAATTATATTTTATCTATAGAAGGCACGCACAGTTGTGTAATTTTCTACAAAAATATCCGTACAGCTCTTCACAGTTTCAGAGAGTGCAATCGAAACGCAGAGTTCCATTTTTGGATGAAGGCTATGTCAGTCTTAAGTGATAATGTCGGCAAAAATAATACAGGTAGCACAAAATGATCTGAGTCGCATGGGGAAATAGACAAAATAATTTCAATTTAAAAATATATTAAGAATATTAGCGTCTCAGCTAGATATTCTAAAGTTCAAATTATAATACGACTAAAATTCGCTGTAAACAAATAATATGGAATCACACTTTACCCTTTTCGCTATACCTGAAAATTATCACTTGCTTACTGCCGAAACACAACGAATGTCCATTTTTGCTTCATTTTATAAAGAAACTTGAGTAATTTGCAAAGCTACTTGTTTACACTTGCTGCAATTCAAATTATAATTTAGCCAAAATTAATCGTAAGCAAATAGCATGGAAAAAACATTAACATTATAATCTTAATTATCCTGAAAATTGCAAAATGAGTACCGCCTAAACTCAACGAACGTCCGGTTTTACTTTATTGTATTAAAGACACTTGTTTAATCGGCATAGCTACAAGTTTACATCTGCTACAATTCAAATTATAATTCGGCTATTTTGATTTAAACAACTAACAATGGAATGACATTTTAACTTCAGAATGGGAATAACTTGAAAATTATCACTTGAAAACTGGCCAAACACAACAAGCGTCCACGTTTCCTTCATTATATTCATGCCACTGGATTCTTTGGCGGCTTTTGTAGTAGATATTTGTGGTAAAATTATCCTCGTAATGGATATTTTCTTCATACATGTCCTTTGAAATCCCCTTCCATATTGTGTTTCCTTAAATTGTATTTTTTCTTATGAACAGATGTGAATGTGCTGACGTGTAACCAGAGAGGCTTCGTGATACGGTGTTAAATATCGCTGTAATTCACGCATTAATAGAAGTTCTGAACAGACGGGGAAGATGGAAAAGAAATGTCGTTCTGGAACCGATTGCAAGTATTTTCCGCTTATTCTTGGAAGGAAGAGTGGCTATTTCAATCGTACTAGCCTTTTTGGAATTAATGCAAGAAAAAGAATTTTTCTCATACAAAAATATTAAATAGATCTGTGGAAACTTAGTAGAGTTAAGGATAAAAACAATGAATGAATTTTATATATTTAAAATTCCTACATTTCCGCGTTGACAGAACGGACGTTCAAACAAATATTCAGTTTATAAATTTGCTACGCTTCCAGAGTGTCTGGTATTGTTTCTGATCATTTGGCATAATATCAACTCTAATTCATCGTCTTTCATGTCTTCGAGATTTGTTCTTAATAAATAGAATCATTTGAAGCACAAGAAAACTGAAACATTAAAAGAGATAACTTTTGCTTATTTGCTCATTTTAGGTGGTTTAAGTGCATTGGGAGTTGGTGGAGCTTCAGGAGAATTCGGTAAGTTGTACTCAAACTGCATTATGTTATATGCTAATATTAAAGTGTCAAACAATTTTTGTAATGCGTATGCTAAGGCAAAATGTACATGTTGTTCGATACTTTCCGTTTATCCTTGGAAGGAAGAGTGGCTATTTCAATAGTACTAGACATTTCTGAATTAATGCAGGAAAAAGAATTTTTCTCATACAAAAATATTATGCAGATCAGTGGAAACTTAGTACAGTTAAGGATAAAAACAATAAATGAATTTTAAATATTTAAAATTCCTACCTTTCTGCGTTGACAGAATGGAAAATCGCGCATATATTCAGTTTAAATATTTGCTACGCTTCCAGAGTATCTGGTATCGTTTCTGATAATTTGGCATAACATCAACTCTAATTCATTGTCTTTCAGGTCGTAGCGGAAGTAATCTTAAATTTAAGTTAATAAACGTAAGAATACATCTTTGCGAGTGGACTGTAGTTTTAACCTTTATTTTAGCGATTTCAGTTTTAGAAGACAACATAGCAAAAAGTAAGCGAGAGTGTTATATTTAGCGTTTGCAAGAATGCAAAGAACAAAATGCGAGCTGCGCATACGATCTGCGCATTGCGCAATAATATCTCACAGACAGGCAGACGACTCTAGTGGCCTAAACATTCCGCCGGGCGTTGAAACATTGTTTCAAACTAAATAGCTTTTCCAAATTAAATTATCATAACGATATTAAATTATGCAAAAGGTGTCATTAAAATATTCACAAAAAAACATAATATGAAATTATGCAATGAAACTAAAATATTCTCAAGACCGATGCACAGAAGCCTTGATACAATTTAGGAACTTAATTATAGTTAAAGCAAAGTACAATGTTATAATGCTTTAGGAAGAAAAACTTAATCATTGACAGGCAAAACATTAAGTTTGTGAATTGGCCTCTTGAAACTCCGTTAGCAGTTTTGATCTTCACGATACGCACAATATTATCTGAGCTAGGAAAAATTTCTAGCAGTCTTCTTAATTTCCATCGTAGCGGGGGTAAATTGTCTTCCTTTATGATAACTAAATCATTAACCTTTAAATTAGGTTGCACTTTCAACCGTTTTGAACGTCGTTGCGAATTAGAAATGTATTCATTGGACCATCTTTTCCAAAAGCTTTGAAACATTTTCTCAACAAGCTTCCAACGTTGCAATATAGGAATTTTTTGATCGTGTAAACTTTCTTCTGGTAAGGCAGTTAGCGGAGTACCTATCAAAAATGGCCTGGTGTAAGTGCAGAAAATTCTGATGGATCTTCAGACAGTGGACACAAAGGTCGCGAATTTAAACAAGCTTCAATTTGAGCTAGCAATGTCGTAAATTCTTCTTGCGTTAGAAGTTGTTCACCTATAGTTCGCTTGAGATGTAACTTTGTAGATTTGACTGCAGCTTCCCATAATCCTCCAAAATGTGGCGCTGCGGGAGGATTAAATATCCACTTAATACCTTCAGTAGAGCAATATTTATTAACCAATTCATTTTCATTCAAGGAGTTTATTACTCTTTTCAATTCCTTATCTGCAGCAATAAAATTTGTGCCACAGTCGCTATGCACTTCTATTGGTTTTCCTCTTCGAGATACAAAGCGCTTCAAAGCGGCAATAAATGATTCTGATGTAAGATTACCTACTAATTCAATATGTATAGCTCTTGTAGTAAAACACACGAATACACAAATGTAGCATTTCATTGGTTTTACTCCTCGACCTTGCCTGGGGTTCACTTGAAATGGCCCGGGGTAGTCAATTCCAACTTTGGAGAAAACCTTTGACGGAACGACTCTAGACGATGGTAAATCAGACATTATCTGGGTAGATGTTTTAGCTCGTACACGATGACATTTCACACATTTCAAAATCTGTTGTCTTACAACTGACCTAGCGTGGATTATCCAATATTCTCTTCTAATTACTGATAGCAATAGCAGGGGGCCAGCATGAAGATGGGATATATGAAAATGATTCACTATACGCTGTGTTATGTGATGTTTCTTGGGCAACAAAATAGGATATTTTCTGTCCTGCGCGATGTTGGATTGTCTTAATCTTCCTCCAACGCGTATAAGTCCGTTCTTATGGATAAACGGGTTCAAAGAAAGGATCTTACTATTTGAGTTTAACGGTTGATTCCTTTTCAGAAGATTATATTCATTAAAAAACTCATCCATTTGAACTACTCTAACAATTCTATTTCTAGCGTATTGCAATTCTTCGGTTTTAAGGTAACCCTTAATCCTTGTTGCGGTAGATTTAGCTGAATTATTCGCAAACCGAAAACACCATGCTATGATTCTTTTAAGTTTCAAAAATGATGAAACTTCATTAAGGACTGGAATTCGACTGTTCCAATTGAACAAGAAATATTTTTCCGTTGTTCCCTTAGAGACTCTTCTGAAAATGGTAAGTTGATAGAGAACGGAATATTATTTGAATTAAGCCACTGAGGACCTGTCTACCACAAGTCCTGAGTAGAAAGTTCTGAAGGCAAAAGACCTCTTGATGCGCAATCAGCTGGATTCTGCTTTCCTTTTACGTGATTCCAATGCGATGAAGGTAAGACTGATTGAATTTCTGAAACGCGGTTGGCTACGAAGGTTTGCCAGCGTGTTGGTTCTGATTGTATCCAGGACAAAACTATCATTGAATCACTCCATGCGTAAATATCGTCAACATGAATTTGCAATGAATTCTGCACAGCTTGAACCAAATGCACTAATAGAACTGCAGAGCAGAGTTCTAAACGAGGAATAGAGATTACTTTGAGGGGAGCTACTCGAGTTTTTGATGTTAGTAGCTGCACCGAAACTGAAGAATGATTTGAAGACTTTAAATAAATCACTGCGGCGTAAGCTTTCTCTGATGCGTCACAGAAACAATGAAGTTCTACATTTGTAGATTTGGGCAATAATACTCTCCTAGGAATACGAATGCATTCAAGATTTGCGATATCTTCACAATAGATTTTCCATCTTTGATTGATTTCCTCTGGCAAGGGATCATCCCACGAGATTTGTAATTTCCAAATATCTTGAAGCAAGATTTTTGCTGCAACTATAAAGGGTGCTAACCAACCAAGTGGATCAAAGATTTTCGAAATAGAAGATAAAATTATTCTTTTAGTAGAACACTCTCTGTTTTCGAAGTTTCCAAAGTGACAAGTAAACTCGTCTTGCGTTGGATACCACTCTAAACCCAATAATTTTATTGATTTAGTATCAACTACTGTACATGAAGAATTTGAGTTCCGAGCACTCAAAGCAGTTTCCAAAATCGAGCGATCATTTGTACACCATTTATGCAATTGAAAGCCACCTTTTTGTAAAAGTTCACTTAGTTGTGAAATTAACTCTACTGCGTCCTCTACTGTGTCTGAACCAAATAGGACATCATCAATATAACAATTGTGTAATATTATTTCAGCTGCCTTTGGGAATTTAGTTCCTTCGTCAATTGTTAGTTGTTTGAGTACGCGAGTAGCCAGGTATGAAGCGGAAGTAGTGCCGTACGTAACTGTGCACAACCTGTAAGTTTTAATCGGCTTCGATGGATCATCTCTCCAAAATATTTTTTGGTAATCTCGATCTTCATCATGAATTTGAACTTGTCGATACATTTTCAATAAGTCGCTAGTAATGGCTATGGGATAGCATCTAAACCTCAAAAGAATAGTAAATAAGTCGTCTTGCACCTTGGGACCATTCATTAGCGTGTCATTAAGCGATATCCCTGATGTAGTTTTGGCACTAGCATTGAAAACGACGCGTAGTTTTGTGGTAAGACTGGATTCTTTTAGCACGTGATGATGAGGTATATAATAATGAAAATTTACTTTATCTAAATTATCATCGGATAATTCTTCCATGTGTCCAAGTGATAAATATTCGGACATGAAGTCTTTATATTGTTGATATATTTCAGGAGTTTTTATTAGTTTTTGTTCTAGACTAAGAAAGTTGCGAAGGGCTGATGGTCTGGAATTACCCAATTCATTTCTGTTAGGCTTGAATGGCAATTTTACTGAGTAACGACCATTTTCACTCCGGACGTGATTTTCCACGAAATGATTTTCACACAATCTTTCCTCTTTAGTTAAAGGTTTCGATGTGGGAATTTGTTCCAAATCCCAAAATGATTTAACTAATTCCTCCGTGTTTATGTTTAGCGTATTGACTGAAACCTGCTTACGGTTTGGGAATTCGAAATGTGTAGTTCCAGCAATTACCCATCCTAACTTAGAACAACATGCAAATGGAAGATTTTTGCCCCTTTTAATTACCTCGCCATTGATTAAAGTAAGGAATACATTAACTCCAAGCAAAATATCAATTTCTCCCGATTCATGAAATGTAGGATCTGCTAAAGTTAAATCTTCGAAACTTTCATATAAATTCAAAGGTAATGTTACACTTGGACTGTTTCCTGTAATTTTGTCTATTATGTAAGCGGACGTTGAAATTCTGTAATTAGTATTAAAATGAGGTGTAAACAACAAGTCAACTTCTCCAGTAGTAGTTGTATTGAAAGTACCTAAGCATGGCACTAATACCTTCGAATTCTTTCTGCTCAATCCTAAATTGATAGCTGTTTTCCGACGAATGAATGATTTTTCACTACTTGAATCTAGTAAACATCTACAATTTATGAATTCATTTTTTGAGTTTTGAACCTTAATTAAAGCAATACACAAAAGTACATGACTACGTTTACCATTAGCATGAGCTCCAAAATATTGATTTTCATAGTTGTTTGCACAAACAGTTGGAGAACCCTCACTCAAGTTGTTTTCTGATTTAATTTGCGATTTCGGAACAAACACTTGTGCTTCCGGTGAAGGGAATCTAGATGCATTTTTTGGTTTGAAATTATTTTCTAAATGCAAAATGCTATGATGATGCTTAAAACAATGCTTGCAGGTATTTACATTCTTACACATTTTAACTTTATGGACATTAGACAAGCAATTAAAACAAAGTTTATCAGTCTTAACAAACTCTATTCCTTTTTTGCACTGGTAGATTTAAAAAATTAGAACACCTGTAATTAGTAACCCTATTATACACTGGTTTATCTGATTTATGCGTTTTACTTATTAAAAGTTTACTGTTCCGTAATGTTCTAGCGAAATTCTTCAAAAATTCTATCAAGTCATTCAACTTTGGTATTTCGTCTTTTTTTAATTGACGCTCCCACCACAACCTTGTCGAAACATCAAGTTTTTGCAAAACAATATACAACAACAAAGTATCAATAAAATTATCTATCCTTTGATCTAATATTTCCAATGAGCGAGTTATTTCGTTTACGTTATCTACTAAACTTAATATCGATGATGCAGATTCTGTTTGTATTTGTGAAACGTTAAGAATTCTTTTAATAAAAGCAAATATCTGTTCTCTCTTATTTGAAAATCTCTCTTCTAGTAAATTCCAAGCAATACTGAAATTTTGATCAGCTATGGGAATTGACTGAATAATGCGATAAGCATCATTTTTCAAAGAACTCTTTAAATATTGTAATTTTTGAGCTCCAGATAGATTTGGATTATTGCGAACACTAGCGTTAAATAAATCTTTAAATGTTATCCATTCAGTTAAATTTCCGCTAAATGTGGGTAAAGATAGTTTCGGTAACTTTAAACTTTCAGAGATTGATTCAGGTATGACAGGTTTGTCGCCATTTGCATTTACGACCTTGTAAATCTTTAACTTACGAATAATTTTTAAGTGAACTTCCTCAATTTTCTCTAAAATCGACTGTTCTTCCTCAACGAAAGTGTCTATTTTTTCATCATCAGAATTTATATAAATTTCTCCAAATAGAGATTTAAAATCTTCCTTAAAGATTTTACATTTTTCTAAGATTAATTCAGCTTCAGCATTATCTAAGTTATCATAATCTATTTTCTCTATAAATTTCGTTAACTGCGTTTTCAAAATTTTCTTTCGTTTTTTCTCTATATCTAACATTTTGAAAATATTCTAAATTCTCGATTTTACTAATACTTTAATCACAAAAATAGTAGCAATAACGAAATGTCAAATGCAAATAAAATGAGTTAACTATTTCACTCACTTCGTACACTGTATCCAATGCGAAAGTCTTGAGAATTCTAAACCGAAATTGCATCATGAACTCCATTACGGACACGTAGAATTCTTATTCACAAGCTCGGGTTTTTCTCGTAGCTCAGGCGTAGGACGACCAAATAATGTAAGTTAATAAACGTAAGAATACATCTTTGCAATTGGACTTAACTTTAACCTTTATTTTAGCGATTTCAGTTTTAGAAGACAACATAGCAAAAAGAAAGCGAGAGAGTTAAAATTAGCCTTTGCAAGAATGCAAAGAATAAAATGCGAGCTGCGCATACGATCTGCGCATTGCGCAATAATATCTCACAGACAGACAGACGACTCTAGTGGCCTAAACACAGGTCTTCGAGATTTATTCTTAATGAAATAGAATCATTTGAATCACAAGAAAACTGAAACATTAAAAGAGATAACTTTTGCTTATTTGTTCATTTTAGGTGGTTCAAGTGCAATGGGAGTTGGAGGAGCTTCAGGAGGATTCGGTAAGTTGTACTCAAACTGCATTATGTTATATGCTAATATTAAAGTGTCAAACAATTTTTGTAATGCGTATGCTAAGGAAAAATGTACATGTTGTTCGATATTTTCAGCTTATCCTTGCAAGGAAGAGTGGCTACTTCAAAAGTACTAGACATTTCTGAATTAATGCAGGAAAAAGGATTTTTCTCACACAAAAATATTATACAGATCAGTGTAAACTTAGTGGAGTTAAGGATAAAAATAATGATTGAATTTTAAATATTTAAAATTCCTACCTTTCTGCGTTGAAAGAACGGGAAATGACGCATATAATCAGTTCATAAATTTGCTACGCTTCCAGAGTATCTGATATCGTTTCTGTTCATTTGGCATAACATCAACTCTAATTCATCGGCTTTCATGTCTTCGAGATTTATTCTTAATAAATAGAATCATTTGAATCACAAGAAAACTGAAACATTAAAAGAGATAACTTTTGCTTATTTGTTCATTTTAGTTGGTTCAAGTGCAATGGGAGTTGGTGGAGCTACAGGAGGATTCGGTAAGTTGTACTCAAACTGCATTATGTTATATGCTAATATTAAAGTGTCAAACAATTTTTGTAATGCGTATGCTAAGGCAAAATGTACATGTTGTTCGATATTTTCCGCTTATGCATGCAAGGGAGAGTGGCTACTTCAATAGTACTAGACATTGCTGAATTAATGCAGAAAAAAGAATTTTTCTCATACAAAAACATTATACAGATCAGTGGAAACTTAGTGCAGTTAAGGATAAAAACAATGAATGAATTTTAAATATTTAAAATTCCTACCTTGCGGCTTTGACAGAAAGGGAAATGACGCATATATTCAGTTTATAAATTTGCTACGCTTCCAGAGTATCTGGTATCTTTTCTGATAATTTGGCACAACATCAACTCTAATTCATCGTATTTCAGGTCTTCGAGATTTATTCTTAATAAATAGAATCATGTGAATCACAAGAAAACTGAAACATTAAAAGAGATAACTTTTGCTTATTTCTTCATTTTAGGTGGTTCAAGTGCAATGGGAGTTGGTGGAGCTTCAGGAGGATTCGGTAAGTTGTACTCAAACTGCATTATTTTATATGCTAATATTAAAGTGTCAAACAATTTTTGTAATGCGTCTGCTAAGGGAAAATGTACATGTTGTTCGATATTTTCCGTTTATCCTTGGAAGGAAGTGTGGTTATTTCAATAGTACTAGACATTTCTGAATTAATGCAGGAAAAAGAATTTTTCTCATACAAAAATATTATACAGATCAGTGGAAACGTAGCGCAGTTAAGGATAAAAACAATGAATGAATTTTGCATATTTAAAATTCCTACCTTTCTGCGTTGACAGAACGGGAAATCACGCATATATTCAGTTTATAAATTTGCAACGCTTCCAGAGTATCTGGTATCTTTTCTGATAATTTGGCACAACATCAACTCTAATTCATCGTATTTCAGGTCTTCGAGATTTATTCTTAATAAATAGAATCATGTGAATCACAAGAAAACTGAAACATTAAAAGAGATAACTTTTGCTTATTTCTTCATTTTAGGTGGTTCAAGTGCAATGGGAGTTGGTGGAGCTTCAGGAGGATTCGGTAAGTTGTACTCAAACTGCATTATTTTATATGCTAATATTAAAGTGTCAAACAATTTTTGTAATGCGTCTGCTAAGGGAAAATGTACATGTTGTTCGATATTTTCCGTTTATCCTTGGAAGGAAGTGTGGTTATTTCAATAGTACTAGACATTTCTGAATTAATGCAGGAAAAAGAATTTTTCTCATACAAAAACATTATACAGATCAGTGGAAACTTAGTGCTGTTAAGGATAAAAACAATGAATGAATTTTAAATATTTAAAATTCCTACCATTCTGCGTTGACAGAACGGGAGATCACGCATATATGCAGTTTATAAATTTGCTACGCTTCCAGAGTATTTGGTATCTTTTCTGATAATTTGGCAAAACATCAACTCTAATTCATCGTCTTTCATGTCTTCGAGATTTATTCCTAATAAACAGAATCATTTAAATCACAAGAAAACTGAAACATTAAAAGAGATAACTTTTGCTTATTTGTTCATTTTAGGTGGATCAAGTGCAATGGGAGTTGGAGGAGCTTCAGGAGGATACGGTAAGTTGTACTCGAACTGCATTATGTTATATGCTAATATTAAAGTGTCAAACATTTTTTGTAATGCGTATGCTAAGGCAAAATGTAATGTTGTTCGATATTTTCCGCTTATCCTTGGAAGGAAGAGTGGCTACTTCAATAGTACTAGACATTTCTGAATTAATGCAGAAAAAAAATTTTCTCATACAAAAACATTACACACATCAGTGGAAACTTAGTTCAGTTAAGGATAAAAAAAATGAATGAATTTTAAATATTTAAAATTCCTACCTTTCTGCTTTGACATAAAGGGAAATGAGGCATACATTCAGTTTATAAATTTGCTACGCTTCCAGAGTATCTGGTATCCTTTCTGATCATTTGGCTTAACATCAACTCTAATTCATCGTATTTCAGGTCTTCGAGATTTATTCTTAATAAATAGAATCATGTGAATCACAAGAAAACTGAAACTTTAAAAGAGATAACTTTTGCTTATTTCTTCATTTTAGGTGGATCAAGTGCAATGGGAGTTGGTGGAGCTTCAGGAGGATTCGGTAAGTTGTACTCAAACTGCATTATTTTATATGCTAATATTAAAGTGTCAAACAATTTTTGTAATGCGTATGCTAAGGCAAAATGTACATGTTGTTCGATATTTTCCGTTTACCCTTGGAAGGAAGAGTGGCTATTTCAATAGTACTAGACATTTCTCAATTAATGCAGGAAAAAGAATTTTTCTCATACAAAAACATTATACAGATCAGTGCAAACGTAGTGCAGTTAAGGATAAAAA
>KK119859.1:0-24307 GCA_000611955.2 Stegodyphus mimosarum
ACCCTTTACAGAATTTACCATGTTTCCAAAAAGGATGCACAGAACACTAAGTCCTGACAAAGGTTCTAATTTTCATTAATTTTATCCACGTGATTATCAGTGAAGCTATTTTGCATTAACAGGTTAACTGCCACGCGAGTTTGTTAAGAAAATCTCCCTTGGTTTACGAGAGCTGCTACACCCCATGCGTCAATTGTTTCCGATCGTAGCAGTTTAGAACGTCTAGCACGAAACGTTTTAGGACATGTATTCAGTTTAAAATCTTTCCTCAAGAGCGATGTATCTAAGAAAGGTTGTGAGACTCGAAAATTATTTCTTCTTTTCCAAAAATTTTTCCTGTAGTGACAAACGGTTGAAATTTTTTTTGTGTCAGAATTGTTGTCCCAACTTTTTGCAATGTCTAAAAGAAAAAAAAAAATCTGATAGGTACACCGCATGACTTTCTTGTACGGAATATTAAATTATACGAATTTTTTTTGCCTTTCATTTAAACTTATTTCCTCTCATTTCATTATTAGATTATTATTAGAGATTTATTTCTCATTCAGTTAATTCAATTTTCACTTCGCGACGACGCAAAAATACATAAAAACTCAAACTATCTATATTAAAAGTTAAAAGATATAGACATAAAACACCAAATACAGATAAAACAGTAAAAAAAACATTTTTACAATTAAAATTACACTTTCCACACAAAAACAAGCAATCCAGTCAGCGGGAAAGAAGGCAGATTTTCCGATGCACAAAACTGAAAGTTTACTTTTGTCTCACTGGGCAAAAAGACACTGAAGGCGTAAAAACTGGCATAATTTGCTGTGGACGCTGAGTCAATATATGGAATAATTTAATAACTTAAGTGATAATTCTAGAATGAATTACGCATAATTTGATTCGAATAATAAAAGAAGACGTTACTTTGTTGTCGAGAAGCTTAGTTTCTCTAGATTGGCAACAAATCCACTATTCTACTAAGTTTCCAATGTAAATAAATAGGGCTGTTATGGTAAAAAATTAGACTTAGCCGCACATAAACAACTTTTAAATTGTTGATATTTCTGTAACTATAACATGTAGGTAAAACTTTAACCGGAGTATAAGAACACCAAAATTCAATCACATGTAAAGCAAAAAATGCACAATTTACAAACGTATAAGAATAAAGAAATTGAGCTCACTGAGATGAGTAACACAGTGGATATACGTATACAGAGTGTACCAAAACGACCGCATAAACTCCGCACAGCTAGATTCCTCTTTGGGAGTACATAAAAACTGCCCAAAGAAGTGTTCCTGTACGATCCATAGTTTACGAGAAAAATACGAAAAACAAAGTATGACGTCACTGCCGGTGCAAGAAAAACATTTTATTGAACATATCAGTAGCAGTATATGCGCAATTTAAAGCAGATGTTCAAAGTGTCTGCCGTGCATGTCGAGGCACCTTTGAGCACGCCGTGGAATGGCTGTCATCACACGTTGCAGCATCGCGGGGTCCACCGAAGTACAAGCAGCATGCAGACGAGCAACTAAGTCCCTTAGTGTTGTCACTACGTCTCGATACACCAATTCCAGATATGCGCGGCGAACGTTTTAAACATTATCGTCTGGAAAGCTATGCCAATGCAGTTGTTGATATGTCTAATAAAGAGTTTTTTTCTTGCACCGGCAGTGACGTCATACTTTGTTTTTCGTATTTTTCTCGTAAACTATGGATCGTACAGGAACGCTTCTTTGGGCAGTTTTTATGTACTCCCAAAGAGGAATCTAGCTGTGCGGAGTTTATGCGATCGTTTTGGGACACTCTGTATACACTTTTGGCGAGGCTGATTGCAACCAAAATAGGAGGTGCACACCTACATGTTACAGCAGTCCTACGTACAAAATTTCAACGTTCTGAGGCTACTCGTTTTTGACTTATGCGAGATACCTACGTACATACGTACGTACATACAGACGCCACAAAAACAAAAAACAAACAAACAAAAAAAAACTCTTTTGAATCCATTTTAAATTAGTTTCATAATTTGTTTGGGGAAAAAAGTCCTTTTTCTGTCCTTACGTATAGATGTCATTCGAAAACTTCGATAACTATCAAAATGGATATTTTCGTTGAAATATGATATCCGAAATTTTTCCCGATAACAATACTTCTTTTTACATCGTACAAGGAAGTAAAAAGGAAAGAGTTATTTTTTGGTGAATTATTTGTAGCGGTGAAGAAGAAACCTGTTGCGAGGCTTACAAAATTTTATATAGTAGCGATGAGGAACAGTCATTTTTCCAGAAAGATAATTATAAACAATATT
The DNA here is from genome assembly GCA_000611955.2 of Stegodyphus mimosarum. NCBI lineage: Eukaryota > Metazoa > Arthropoda > Arachnida > Araneae > Eresidae > Stegodyphus > Stegodyphus mimosarum. The sequence goes on from KK119859.1 coordinate 2,310, forward strand.
ATCTCTTCAGATTCTGATACTGATAACTGCAACGACATTTTTTCAAATACGTACTTTTCTCATAAGTACTCAAAGCCCTGTCATTTGAATACATCCTGAGGATGTCTTGTTTAAGTCGCTATGTCCCGGGATATGTGAGGATGTCCTGAAGTTGTTGATTCTCAGACGTCTTGAGAACTTCAACTATTTCACATCCTGAGGATATTCATACTGCATTTTCCGGGTGTCTTCCTGTTTTCGCGGTTGTCAAAAGCGTTCCTGTTTTCGCAAAATCATCAATTTCATTATCTCCCTTCTCAAAGGGGTTACATAGTGGGGGGCGACTGGTCCTTGGCCTTTTCGGAAATGTAGGAAACCAAAAAACTTTTAGATTTATAAAAAGAATTTTTAAAAGAAATAATCGAAAAATATTTACAATATCAGATTTTTGCATGAATGAGAAGCTAATACTGTATTTAAAAGGGGAGAGAGAGATGCTCAAACTCTGCGATGATTTCGGCAATGAATTAAACGATCGTTTTCTAAAGTAAAAAATAATATGCTTCCGAAATTCTGCATAAAGAAATTCCGAAATTCTAATAAAATCTTTCAGGATAAATATGCGTTCTAAAATGACGTTCTTTCTTCTAAAACGACGACTTCTTTGATCCTGATTGCGCCGTTGCAGCTTTTAATTCTTTCATTTATACAAATCCAATAAACTACATCTTCCTTACTTTTATTCTGTAATCTATACTGATAACTTTTATAAAGGGCTAAAGGTTTTCCCCTTTAGTTTCAAAATTGTCTACAACATCCATATTGATTAACATAAGATGTGAAAGCAACAGCTAATATTGTAGCAGAATTACAAATAGAATGAAACCAAAGCTTTCGAGAGGAACACGTCTTCCATCTAGCGAAGACTAATTTATTCCGAAAGAAACTGCCCAGCTCTTCATAATGACTCATCGTGACATCTCCCGAGGAGCTGTGGGAGGGGGACTGTACTCTCCGATTTCGCGGGAACAGGAAGAATTTTGAAAAACGCGGAAATAAAACTAACTAATTCATTTTCCGGAGGACCTCCCGTTGACAAACATTCGGAGGATATTTATTCTCAATTCTACTAATTTTAGTTTTCTGACATTGCCCATTCTTTAATTTTCAGATGTATTTTTTATGAGTTGTTTCTAAATGAAATGTTCAGTAAAAATATTGATAGATATCCAGGTTATTCTTGTTATTTCGTTAATTTTAATAGCTGTTTTTACCTTATAGAGTATTTCTCCCGCCTTCTTCACATGATTTCGTGGTGTAGTGGTCAGCACGCTCCCCGCGTAACCGAGAGGTCCGTGGTTCGATTCCCGGTGAAGGCGTTGCTGATTTTTCATACTGCTGCTTCCGAAATAATCTAATGACTCTACAACTGGCAGCCCGAACTAAAAGGGTGGTGGATGATGATTCTCCACCACCAGGATTTGGCGACTGGGTCCCCTAGAACCCAGTCGCCCTTTAAAAGGGGGAGAATATAAGGTAAAACACAAAAATTTTCAGCATGAGGCATGAGATGAGGCATGAGAAGAAGGCTCCCGCCTTCTTCTCATGCCTTCGTGGTGCAGTGGTCAGCACGCTCGATGTGTAACCGAGAGGTCCGTGGTTCGATTCCTGGGAAGGCGTTGCTGATTTTTCATACTGCTGCTTCCGAAATAATCTAATGACTCTACAACTTGGCATTTAAAAAAAAAAATTAGGCATGCGAAAGATATTTTCAATGGATTAGCAGATTCTAAAACAGTTACTAAATTCTAAATAACATATATGTTTTTATGAAACGTTTGTGGGGTTTCACTTATTTAATTCAGTGTTCAAAACCTTGAACCCAACAAAACTCTAGTAAGCGAATAATCGCTTAAGTGTGTGAACACACACGTAAGACTTAAAAAAGGTTAACTACCCTTTATTTCTTAAAATAAATACAATCAAGTCCTAACTCGGAGTATACAGCAAAGCCTCCACTTGGGCATTAATTTAAATAATTATGAAATTAAACTAACTAAGCTTAACTAAAGTTAACTGAAAGATATAGCTAAAGCTATTAGGATTCTAAGTAGGTATCCCCCTAAATGTTAATTAAATCGCCGAAGCCAAGCAAAGACCTAAAGTGTGGCCGAGCGTAGTAATATCTAAGAGAGACTTAGCCAAAAGGCAAACGCGCACTAGTCAGGAAATCAGACTGTCTCTCTCGAAATCAATGAAACATCGACTTAAATAGCACTCTTACTCATTTGCATTCACTGCGTTTCTGAAATTACATTCTGGTAGGAAATTGTAAGCTGAAACTAGAAAGATAGGATAGGTGCATAACTTAAAATAACTGTTAATAAACTTAGGATAAACCTTACAAGGTGTTTAAATTACTTGTAAGATTCCATATATCTTCCTTTTATATTTTTATTCTTAGTATTATTGCCCTAAAATTACTGGTATTTTCCTTAATATGTTCTTATCATATGTATTTTAAATTCCAGATTTACTCTTTTATTAGCTTGTCACTATGCATTCTTCATGATGCATTTTCCCATATTATGTATAGCGCCTTGCCACAGCATACAGAAGCTGCTCGCCCACTTTTAAGTCGAATTTCCTTGTATTTACAGAAAGATTTTGCTGAAAATTTTTGTGTTTTAAATGTTCTGTTTGATAATCCTTATTCTTCACAATCTTTCAGCATCGTTATTTCAAAAACAATATAACCTTTTGTAGAACATCAGACTATTAAGTAGAGATATGAATGAAGGATAGAAGCTTGATACCCGTTTCTTTTTCCTATTTTTTCTAGGAAATTAATAGTGAATTTTGATATGGGGCTGGAACTATGGCTAAAGAGAAGGTATTTCATATTTGAAAACTGGGTACGAGATATCTTCCTGATAATGTGGAATATATCTTAACATTTTTCTCCACTCTCTTTGTTTTTAATTTGCCGTTGTATGGAAAACCAGCAACAATCATTAATCCCTATGATTTCTTTAAACTTCTTTAGATTCTTTGAACCATGTTTTATAAGGTATTTCTCCCGCCGTCTTAACATGCCTTCGTGGTGTAATGGTCAGAACGCTCGGAGCGTATTCGAGAAGTTCGAGGTTCGAGTCCCGTCGAGGGCATTGCATATTTTTCATGTCTCCTGCTTCGAAGTAACCTAATGTCTGTACTACAGTTTTAAGATTTTTTGCCTCCTCCTTTTTTGATAATAATGGGTGGCGTTTTATTTTAGTCGTTTATATACATCCAAGATTCATCTACTATGACAACATTTTTCCATTTTTGTGCAGATAAATGTTTCTCATAAGAAAATTTTCCAACCCGTTCTACGTTCGGCGATATGTAGTGGAAAAAGACGCTGCACATTATAATTTCCCCCTTTTAAGATTAAAATCAACAATAATCACTTTGTTTACAATTGACAGTGAGCATTTTAATGATTACACTGTGTTTCTGAAATTACATTCTGGTAGGAAATTGTAAGCTGAAACTAAAAAGGTAGGATAGGTGCATAACTTAACATAACTGTTAATAAACTTAGGATAAACCTTACAAGTTGTTTAAATTACTTGTATGGTTCCATATATCATTTATGGTAAACTGATTATTTAGTTAAGCCTCTCTTTCATCATTTGAATTTAAAGTTCCTTCATTGCACTGTGAGGTACCCGTCTGGAGTATTTTTGATAACTGAATAAAAGTGTTGTAACACAGGTGCACCTCATGGGCCGAGTATAGCACTAACAGCAACGGAAATTACCGAATAGAAGAAACAACGGACGTGAGTAAATCACTTCAAAGAAAGGAGGGAGAAGCTGAGGTTAAGCAAGCAATAAACCACAAAAACAAAACTATGAATCAGAACACAAGAGAAAAACTTTCCGAACCGAACACAGAAAACCAGTTTGACCCTCTCTATTATTTAGATAGCCATCGACATGAGCAAATCAGTTTCGAGAGGCGTTTATGAAGTAGGCTGCTGTTGCTGTAGGCATCCAACGGTTGCCAGTTAAGCGTGCTATTTTCCAAAGAAAATATCCTTTGCTGTTTTTTTATACTGACAATTCTTTTTATCGTAAAAGGAACATACTGTTGCGTTTTTCTCACGTATCTTCCGGATGATCTCCAAATCAGCAGTCTTTCAAGTACTCAACGGAATAAAATTACAGGTAGCAATTTGCGATACTATGAATTACACTGGAAGGTGTTCTTAATAACCTTCAGAGACCAGGAAGGGCAATCAACTTTATCTACTGATACTCATAGCACATGCAATGAAAGCAGAAATTCAAAGGACGGAAAAATATTCCCAGACTTCGTGTGTCATATGAATAGTATCAAGTATTGTGAAAATAAAATATGTACTAGATTTACGTTCTTCGGGAAAAGAATGGGATTGTTTTTCTTAACAGTACTGCCAAAGATTTTCTGCGAAATTCTTGAACTTTATAAGGTATTTCTCCCGCCTTCTTAGCATGCCTTCGTGGTGCAGTGGTCAGCACGCTCGGCGCGTATTAGAGAGGTCGTGGCTCGAGTCCCTGCAAGGGCATTACTCATTGTTCCCGTCTCCTACTATAGAATATTCCAATAACTCTACAGTGGCACCCGAACTAAGAAAGGTGGTGGATGATGATTCTCCATCACCAGGATTTTGCGATTGGGCCTCCCTAATCCCCAGTCGCCCTTTAAAAGACGAGTATATAAGGCATTTCTCTCTCCTTCTCAGCATGCTTTCGTGGTGTAGAGGTCAGCACGCTCGGCGTGTATCCGAGAGGTCCGAGGTTCGAGTCCCGGTGAGGGCATTGCTCATTTACCGTGTGTCCCGCATTCAAAAATACCTAGTGTCTCTACAACTTATTAGTATGTCATAGCATCATGAGACAGTGGTTTTTCTTGCTGAATTCTAAATGTGAAAATTATTTATTCAAAATTTTTCAACTGAGTTTGGCAGTACATTTCATTTTACTTCAAAAATTTTTAAAATTTAATTATAATTTTGGCTTTACTTTTATTTTTGCAGTCCATTTTAATTTTCAGTCTGTTTACGTTGGGGTGATCGATGCACTGTTTGCTTTCGGTTTAATTTATATGTCGAGTCTAATTTTGCGTCTGTTGGCTCAGAAACAAGTTTTCACTTTTGCATTTCTCGATACCAAACAACCGAAGAAGATAAACTTAGAAATGTAAATCCTTTTCTACTTCCTTGTGTCTGGTTGTTTTTACATTATTTTATATAGAGGCATTCTCATTGTTCATGCTACTTGCTTTTTTTCCCCTCATTTTTACGAAATTGAGTGCGATATTTGAACTTGCTTCGAATTTAATTTGAATTTTACTCTCTTTCTACACATATACATACATATAATTATAAAATTAAAATAAAAAAATAACGTATAAAATTCATCCTATATTCAATTCGGAATAAACCATATGAAGATAAAAAAAATCTGAAAGGTTTCAGATTTTAAATTACCCCTAAAGGGGCGTTTTTTTTAACATTTTGCGTGTTACCTTTATTTATTAAATATCATGTTCTTCGCACTTAAACCATAAAATTCAATTCAACAGCAATATTGCAAAATAATTTTAAAAGGAGCATATCTTTAGAATTTCCTATACACAGTCTCCCGCGCTGGAGAAAATTTTTTTTTCCCGTAGTATTGCCATTGCTCGCTTTTAAATCGTTTCAGTTTGTTCATCAAAAATTCTATAAAGTTTTACAGAATATGAAACAGATAATAAAACAAATTCCAAATTCGGGCTTCCTTATGCGTATATTCATGCGGAAACGTACGTTACTCAAAATTGGATGGCTCTAGGTACTGTTGTTTTATCACACTTGGAGAAATATACATACATTTATGCAGATTCTTCATTACTTATTTTCTTTAAATATAATACAAAGCTGCAATATTTTGTGGCAACAATTTGAAAAGTGATTCAGACGTTTAATGTTTCTAACGCAAAATAGCAAAACGAAAACAATAGTACTTCAGGGACAAACCCCCTTTGGACTAAAAGAACAAAATCTGAAAGGTTTCAGATTTTAAATTACGTCCAAAGAGGCGTTTTTTAACGTTTTGTGTGTTACCTTTATTTATTAAATATCATGTTCTTCTCACTTAAACCACAAAATTCAGTTCGACAGCAATATCGCAAGGTAATTTTAAAATGAGTATATGTTTAGAATTTCGGATACACAGTTCCGCGCACTTTAGATAATAAGGTTTTCTTTTCTTTTTTTTCCCGCGTAGAGTGTTGCCATAGCTTGCTTTTAAAGCGTTTGAGTTTGTTCATCAAGAATTTGTTAAAGTTTTACAAAATATGAAATAGATAATAAAACAAATTCCAAATTCGGGCTTCCATATGCGCATATTCGTGTGGAAACGTACGTTACTCAAAATTGGATGGCTCTAGGTAGCGTTGTTTTATCACATTTGGAGAAATATACATACATTTATGCAGATTTTTCATTATTTAATTTCTTTAAATATAATACAGAGCTGCAATATTTGGTAGCAACAGTTTGAAAAGTGACACAACGCTTTTAGTGATTCGACGCAAAATCGCAAAACGAAAACAGTAGTCCTTCAAGGACAAAGACCCTCTGGACTAAAAAAACTGAAGGGGGGAGGCAAAATACGTCAAACTAAAAAATTATACTGACAGCTTTTGCAGCATCATCATCAGGGAGTTGGTACAGTGAAAGAAGTAAATAAATAATACAGCCTGCTTCTGAACGGACAAGGACAAAAATTAAAAGTTTTTAAAAATTAATCTTAAAAAAATAACCTTAGTAAAACAATCAAAGTAATTTGCGTCTCTATTGGTTCAATGCTTAAGTATTTTATGTTTCTATCAGTCCAACCCCTCAAAGAAAATTGTGTCCTTATCAGTTCATTGCTTTACAATTACGAACTTAACAATTAGGATTTAACTTTCTTGGTGTTTTTAAAGAAAGAAATATTTTAAATTTTTAGATGTCTTAACACGGCTTTAATGAGAAAGAAAAACAATAGCGGGTATTTTCTTCCCAAGCTCGATTCCACACAAATGAAGGCTTACATGACGTTTTCCCCGTGCACCAAATTAAAACACGCAGCGAAGCTAATTGCCAACTTAAACTGAAACAACTGATTCTTCAAAAATAACCTCAAACCCGACTTGTCTGTGAAAACGTTCCATTTTCCCCTTTACCATTCTGGGACGACAGGGACCTCAAATATAATACTGACGCAGAAAAAACTAATTGCAATAAAATAAAAAAATAAAAATAATAAAAAAATAGCACAAAAGTAAAATAAAAAAAAATCTGAAAGGTTTCAGATTTTAATTATGTCCAGAGGGCCGTTTATTTAACATTTTGTGCGTTACCTTTATTTATTAAATACCATGTTCTTCGTACTTAAACCATAAAATTCAGTTCAACAGCAATATCGCAAAATAATTTTAAATTGAGCATATCTTTAGAAATTTCGGTACACCCTCTCACGCGCTGGAGATAAAAATGTTTTTCTGTACAACGTTGGTATTGCTGGCTTTGAAATCTTTGAGTTTGTTAATGAAAAATTCGTTAAAAACTTTTAAAGAATATTGTTATTAATTTCACATTTATTTGGCTATTTATTTAGAATTGTAATTAAAATTCTTTTTTATTTTCCCGTATGATTTTTGAAGAGAAAGCTATGTCAAAATAATAATAATAATAATAATAATAATAATAATAAATAAATATGTAAAATAAGCAGTTAATTGAAAAGTGAAACGACGCAAAATGCCAAAACGAGAATAATAGTCCTTCGTTATTCAAATCCCTTTGGACTAAAAAAAAGAAGAAAAAAAAGCTCAATAAAATTAAGCAAATATCAATAATAACAGAAACTTCAACAACAAAATTTCTCAAACCTGTCCTGGGCCTTTACAGACAACTTCCAGAATATTAAAGAAATTAACAATATATTCTCTGACCCTTTTTCTGCACATTATTAGAAAAGTATTTCTGAAGTTCATGTAGTTAAAATTGCATAGATAAATTATTCTTACTAGTTTCCCTATTAGAAGATGCCTCCCAATAAGAGCAATATTCGTAGACAGTTCTTTTTTTTCTTTCTTTTTTTTTTTAATATTACTTTTTGTAACGATGCGCTTTGTTTTCCTATCATATGAACAGCCGGGGGGGGTAAAGGGACATTTCTACACCTTCCCTTCTACTCGGCCGACTCTCGAAATTCAAATTGCGTTTTTCATGTCTCGAAAGCGCGATTTATGATATATAGACTTATATATAGCATTGTTCTAATATGACTTGTTCGAATATAGTATTGTTCTAATTTGAGACAAAATCGGACTTTTCTGAAATGACATGCCAATTTTTTTCCATATTTCGACTCTACGACTCAAATTCTGCTAAATATTAAATTTTGAAAAATTTGATGCAAAATTCATGAAGAAATTAGAAAATTTATCTCTTTTTTCTTTATTTTTATTATAATTTATTTCTTTTTTTATAGTAACCTACATACTTTCCGTTTTTTTTTTCGTTGATGCAAGAGCGGAGAAAAGATCCATCGATCATTCTTTCAAATAATTTTAACAAAGAGTTTAAACCACATTTTTGTTATTATCGCTTACAATAAATATGCCAAATTTCAAAACTCGTAGATGTATAAATTCACGTATATCTTAGGAAATTTTGAATAAAAAATCTAATTTTTTGCAGGTATGCTTAGAAATACATCTACTTTAAGATGATGGTAAATATTTTATAGGTTATAATTCAAAATGTTTTTCAAAACATTTATAAAAATTAGTTAAAAATACAAATTTTAAAAGTAAGTCATAAAAAGTGGGCGAATTTTATTTGGAATGAACCTAAATTTTAAAATGTGAAAGAAAGCATCAAATAAGTTCAATAAAAAGAGAGGTATTAATATATACCGAATTCAATTAACATTGAGGAGCTAAAATTTTGAGAGCTAATTTTTTAAAAATTACTCGTGCGAATTTTACAAAACTTGGCACTTTGGCATAATTTGAGTCATAGAATCGAAATACGGAAAAAAAAAGTTGGCATGCCATTTAGGAAAAAGTCCGATTTTGTGTAAAAATACCTATATTAAAACAACACTATATATAAATCTTAAGAACAATGCTGTATATAAATAAGAACAATGCTATATATAAATCTAATACATACCCTAAGTCGCGCTTTCGAGATATGAAAAACGCAAGTTGAATTCCTCAATCGGCCTAGTAGAACGGGAGAATAGAACTATTCCTTTTTTTTTTTTTAGTCGTAAGGGGTTTTGTCCCTGAAGGATTACTGTTTTCGTTTTGCGCTTTTGCGTCGGAAACATTACAAGTCTGAATCACTTTTCAAACTGTAGCCACAAAAGTTGACCCCCTGTATTATATTTACAGAAATTAAATAATGAAGAATCTGCATAAATGTACGTATTTTTCTCCAAATGTGATAAAACAGCGGTATCTAGAGCCGTCCAATTCTGAATAACGTACGTTTCCACCCGAATATGCGCATCTGAAAGCCCGACTTTGAAATTTGTTGTATTATCGATTTCATATTTTGTAAAACTTTAACGAATTTTTGATGAACAAACTCAAACGATTTAAACTCTAGCAATGGCAACACTCTACGGGAAAAAAACCTTTCTATCTAAAGCGCGCAGAGCTGTGTATCGGAAATTCTAAAGATATACCCATTTTAAAATTACTTTGCGATATTGCAGTTGAACTCAATTTTATGGTTTAAGTGCGAAGAACATGATATTTAATAAATAAAGGTAACACACAAAACGTTAAAAAACGCTCCTTTGGACGTAATTTAAATTCTGAAACCTTTCGGATTTTTATTATTTATTTTTATTTTATTATTATTATTATTTTGCGCAGCGTACTTAAGTTCCAGATTTAGTCTTTTATTAGCTAGTCGCTATGCATTCTTCATGACGCACTTTCCCATATTATGTATTGCGCCTTGCCACATCATACAGATGCTGTTGGCCCACTTTTTAGACAAATTTCCTTGTAGTTATACTTTGTAAATACAAGGAAATTTGTAAGCAAATAGTTCAGAAAAATACAAGTATTTTGCTGAACATTTTTTGTGTTTTAAATGTTCTGTTTGAAAATCCTTATTCTTCACAATCTTTTTCTACAACGTTATTTCAAAAACAATCCCAAAGTAGTACATCAGAATATTTAGTAGGGATATGAATGAAGGATAGGTGCTTGATACCCGGTTCTTGTTCCGTGTTTTTTCTAGGAAATTAACAGCGAATTTTGATGTGGGGCTGCTTGCTTTGTCTTCATGCAGTTCTACCAATTGATGGCACTGTGGAAAAAGAGAAGGTTTTTCGTATTTGAAAACTGAGTATCAAATAGCTTCCTGATAATATGTGGAATTGATCTTAACATTTTTCTCCACTCTCTTTGTTTTTAATTTACCGTTATACGAAAAACCAGCAAAAATCATTAATCCCTTTGATTTGTTTAAACTTCTTTAGAGTCTTTGAACCAAGTTTTGAGACTTTTTTTCCTCTTCGTTTTTGATAATAATGGATGGCGTAATATTGTAGTCATTTAATTAGATCCAAGATTCATCTATTATGACAAGAGTTTCCCATTTTTGTGCAGATAAATGTTTCTCATAAAGAACTATGCAGCATGTTCTGCGTTCGGCGATATGTCGTGGAGAAAGACGATGCACATTATATTTTTTTCTTTTTAAGATTAAAATCAACATTAATAACTTTGTTTACAATCGACAGTGAGCAGTTTAATGATTATGCAACTTGGAAGATTTTCTCTTAGCATTAAAGTTCTTATTCTTTGCAAAATTCGAAGCATCCCGTTTTTACCTTGGATAGTTATTTGGAACAATTTTTTCACTTGAAGCCTAACTCTGACTTTTTTTCCTTTCTTGAAGGCAATATTACCTACGTAACTTGAGATATCGAAAAACCATTTCTCTGACAATTTTTTATAATAACTAGATAGGAATAATTTTCTTCGGAAAGAGCACAGACGTAGCCTTCCATCCATCGCTTCTTTCAAACCGCCATTTTACACGAAAACGAAGCTGTCAATTAGCAAACGATAATTAATACTTTCAAACATATAACTGCAGTTAAAAATCAAATTTCCAAGCAAACGAATTGTTTATAGCAATGCAAAATCGTCTAATATTCGAACAGCTTCTATACATCCTATAGTTGCAAATTGTGAAGTCCGCTTATTTTTCGACTTACTAACACTTATTCGCTTCGTGTACGCGGCTTCGAAATATTCATTCTTCAGCAAAGGTAGCTATGTCTTTTACATCAGGTACTGTGGTGTTACACCATCTCTAAGCCAATGCGCATAAAATAAATATGATTCAGTTTCTCAAGGGCAAGGAAATCAGCTAAATGCCCTCGGCAGATAAGTACAAAATTTTTCTAATTAGCTATTTTCTGATACGTAAGGTACAAGAATTTTTATTCTTTGCTATAAGCAATGAACTTACCTAACTTTTATTTCGCGCTTTTTTTCTTTCTTATTTCTTTTCTCTCTAATTTTTTTTTTTTTTTTAATGTTTACAGTGAGAGCATTTATGCGCAACCAAAGAAAGTCAGATGTTCCAGTCGATTTTCCACCTTAAGCCTTATGATACTTTTTGCAATATATGAAACGAATCTTTTTGAAATTTCACCTCTCCCCTCTGCTTGCAGTTTATACTTCTGTAAAACGCCTAGAGTTGAAGAAAAGTAAATTCTTCCAATATTTAAAATGCTTGTTCACTTCCACAATCTTCTGACAAGATACACTTTCATAAAAGGAAAAACTGCTCAAGATGAAATCGTGCCTCAATTTTTAGCCGTAAGATGAGTCAGCCAAAAAGGGTTACTAGTTTCGAAACGGCATTTTGCTTTGAATCATTATAAACGGCTGTATCACTTTTTAAATTGTTGCCACCAAATATTATCGCCCTGTATTTTTATTTAAAGAAATTAAATAATGAAGAATCTGCATGAATGTATGCATTGTGGAAAAAAAGACGGCCATTAAATTTTGAATAGCGTAATCGTTCACCCTAACATGGGCACCTGGAAGCTCGAATTTTGAATTTCATATTTTGTAAAATTTGCATTTTATTTTGTAAAAGATGCACGCCCTTCGTGCTCACAAATCACCACCATTTGTGGTTAATGTAATTTAACAGAAAATAAGAATGTAACAAATCACTAATATGTTAAGATATCTAACGATTGGCTCCTAACGCTAAATCGGCTGCACACAGCAAAGACGAGCCTAGAAATATCAATGTAAATCTGAAAGGTGTCTAACGCCGACTAGAGAGGTAATTTCAAACGCGCAGCATAAACTCGGAACTAAGTCCGCTACTACCCTTTTCGAACTCTGAAACGCAGCTTAAATACTGCTTCTGAAAACGTTTAGAACACGTGTTTACGTCATAACAAGTTTACATTCCGGCACGAAACTGAAAACAGGACGGAAATGAAAGGAAAGGTAAAAATAACTGGTCAGAATAAAATAAATCCTTACAATGTAAATATTTAAAAAAAAAAAAAAAATCCGGCTAAAAAAAAAGTGGGCGTAATATAAAATTTCAAAGCTTTCAGTTTTTTTATTCTAAAGTGGCTTTCTTCCTGAAGGACTATTGTTTTCGTTTTGCGATTTTGCGTTAGAAACATTAAAAGTCTGAATCATTTTTCAAACTGTCGCCACCAAATGTTATCGCCCTGTATTATATTTAAAGAAATTAAATAATGAAAAATCTGCATAAATGTATGTATATTTCTCCAAATATAATAAAACAACGGTACCTAGAGCCATCTAGTTTTAAAATTAAATTAAAAAAATATTTTACGATATTGCTGTTGAACTGAATTTTATGGTTTAAGGGCGAAGAACATGCTATTTAATAAATAAAGTTAACACACAAAACGTTAAAAAAAAACGCCCGTTTGGATGTAATTTAAAATCTGAAACTTTTTTTTTTTTTTTAAATAACGGACTTTTTTGTTACTAATGAAAAACGTAGATAAAATGTTGCCAGTTGTTTATTTTCAAGTTTGCAATGTGATTTGCTAACAGCTGCTACAGAACATCACTGAAAATTTTCGACAATATGCATAAACGTTACACGTACTGTCTTTATTGAAATTTTCTACAAACTAAAACGAGAAAAATTCATACCATAACATAATAACTTTCACAATATAATAATCTAATAATTATATAATATTTTCTTTGCAAATAAAATCAGAGATGTTATCAGGAAGATTTCTGTTGCTATTTTTAAAACACATGACATACAAATGATTTCATCGTTTTCAGGAAATCTGAACAAACCTTAAAGATTTTTGAAAAATCTGCCTTCAGATATCTATACTACTATCCTACTGACTTTATTTCTGAAGTTAATTATCAAAAAATATCCAGACGTGATACCACCCACTTCACTCATTTCTCTTCCCCTCCCTTCTATTTTGTGACACGCGTAAACTGCCCTGCAAAAAGAGAATGATTTGGGAGGCAGATTAAGGCCAAGCACACAGCACGCGACGAATTGCAGTTTCTAATCACTATGCCTAAAGCTGATCGGACGTGTCTGACTGAAGTTCGGAAAAGAACACTAATTTGACAACCCCTAATCATGCAGATTTATAACAAGGCTATAGAAATGTCACGATCTGGCAGGAAAGTAAAGCATTGTTTAAATTTCGCTTCGATTTGTTGGTTAAAAACAACATGGCATGATAAAGGGTAGTATTTTTTTTTTTTTTTTTCGTTTCTTTCTGCGCAAGGCGTGACCAGAACTACTTTGGACTTGCCGGGACAATGTTGGTATTCCTTCTTCGAGGTTTAACAAAAATTTTAAAATAAAAATTCTAACTGAAATGTGCATTACGAGCTCTTACAATTCTCATCTGATAATCCGGTTTAGAAAAGGAAACTAACAACTTTACTCTGCGAAGTAAAAAGGAAGTACTGTAATCGCGAAAAATTTCGGGTACCATATTTCAAGGAAATTATCCATTTTGACAGCTATCGAATGCAATTTAACGGTGTTTTTGCGTGTCATCTCTACGTAAGAACAGAATAAAGGTCTCTTTTCCCCCAAACGAATTATAAAACTGATTTAAAATGGATTCAGGAGAGATTTTTTTCGTGGCATCTATACGTATGTACGTGCGTACGTATGTATGTATGTATCTTGCATAACTCAAAAACCGTTGGACGTTGAAATTTTGTATATAGAAATTTTGTATATATAACCTGTAGACGTACACCTCCTATTTTGGTTGCATTCTGCCGCATCAAAAATATATAAATATATTTATGTATGTGTATATATATCCATTTTGTTACTGGGCTCAGTGAGCTCAGTTTCTTTATTTTCATACGTTGGTAAATTGTGCATTTTTTGCTTTAAAAATGATTGAATTATGTTGTTCTTATCTTTTGGTTAAAGTGTTTTTGCCTTTAATTAACCTGCATGTTATAGTTGTAGAATTATCAACAACTTAAAAGCTGTTTAAGTGCGGCTAAGCCTAATATTTTTACCATAGCAGCCATATTTGTTTACATTTGAAACTTAGCAGAATAGTGGATTTGTTGCCAATCTAGAGAAAATAAGCTTCGAACCACAACAAAGTAACGTCTTCTTTTATTATTGCGAATTAAATTATGCTTAATCCATTCTGAAATTACCATTTAAGTTATTAAATTATCCCATATATTGACTCAGCATAGCGTCCGCAACAAATTAATTCAGTTTCTGCCCTTTCATAGTCTTTCTGCCGAGTGAGACCAAAAGTAAACTTTCAGTTTTGTGCACCGAAAAATGTGCCTTCTTGCCCGCTGACCGAATTACTTGTTTTTGCGTAGAAACTGTAATTTTAATTATAATTTTTTTAATTGTTTTAACTGTATTTGGTGTTTTATGTTTTTCTATATCTTTCAATTTTTAATATAGATATTTTGAGGTTTTATACATTTTTACCCTGTCGCAAAGTGAGAAGTGAATTAATTCAATCAGAAATATATCTCTAATGAAATTCAAGAAAATAAGTTTAAATGAAAGGCAGGAAAAAATTCGTATAATTTAATATTCCGTGCAAGGAAGTTATGTGGTGTACACATCAGATTTTTTGGCTAAGCCGCGCATTGTATTTATGCAAATATGATTCTTTTGTTTGTTTTGAATTATGTTTTATTTTGTTTGTTTACATATGATAGAGCATAGGAGACTGAATGCTACTGTGAACAACTTTCTGAGGGAAACTAGCTCGTATTTGCGCTGCACATGGCAAAAAGACTAAGGAATGAAAAGTGAATGTTAAGTTTTACAAAATTTATATGTATAAAGAAGAGTATCTGTTTGTGTGTTTGTTTGTTTGTTTGCGCTATTGATTTCTGATCGATTATGATGAATTTTTTGCCACATTGAATTTACCAAAATTGAATATACGTGAAAATATTGGATGGAACTTGAGCTTTTACGGCCATTTGATTAGAAAGACGAAAATCATTAAAAACTGCGTGCCATTGTTGCTGATATAATGAGAAAATTAGCTTATTTTCCTAACGAAATTTTTTATGTGGGTTCCATATCGCATCAGACTGAAAAATGTATGACTAGGCATCGTATTTTTTGCACCATTATTAGAGAAGGATTACAGCGGTATCTTTCTCTCTGTTGTTAGATACGTTACTCTCAATCTAACTTAACTGACATCGCGTACTTCCGCTAGTAATTAAATAAAGAACAGAAAGAGCATCTAAGATTTAGAAAATTTTTTCTTACTTTTAATTAAAATTAATGTTAAAATAATTCTAATTCTAATAAACATACTAAATATGCATTATAAAGCACAGTGGATCAGGTGTTATTTTCCCATGTTCTTTCCAAGTAAAAAAATACAAGACGTATTTGAATCTAATTTGAAACAACTACCAGGATAATGATTATAGAGAGGACAAACGCAATAAAAACTGCGCGATTAAAATTTCTCTGCTCTCCATTGCAACGAAGTTATCACATTCCTTTCAGGATGCAGCTTAATATGTTACTCAAGTTCTGCGTGAGGTGCATCAGATTACGGGCTGGTATGTGTGAAACGCAACGGGGAAGAAAATTTATTACTTTAATCCGAGTCGCTTTTTATGACATTAAATAATGGAAAGAAAATTTTAACTGATCCGAGCTTAATAGAAGTGTTACAAAAATAACTCTGCAATTTATGGAAGCCACCATCAGGAAATTAATTACACAGAAGCGTGGAATTGAAAATAATTTTGTTTGTTACAGTGGAAGCTATTCAAGATAATTTCAGGATAATTCAAGATATTCAAGCTACTCAAAATAATTCAAGATAATTTTGTTTGTTACAGTGGAAGCTATTCAAGATAATTCAAGACATTAAAACTTTAAAAAATAATTTTGTTTGTTACAGTGGAAGTTATTTAAGATAATTTCAGCATAACTCAAGCTATTCAAGCTATTCAAGATAATTTCAGGCTAATTCAAGCTATTCAAGATAATTTCAAGATAATTCAAGTTATTCAAAATAATTTTGTTTGTTACAGTGCAAGCTATTCGAGATAATTCAAGGCATTAAAACTTTTAAACACAATTTTGTTTGTTACAGTGAAAGGTATTCAAAATTACTTCAGGATAATTCCAGATATTTAAGCTATTCAAAATAATTCAAGACAATTTTGTTTGTTACAGTAGAAGCTATTCAAGGTATTAAAACTTTTAAAGATAATTATGTTTGTTACAGTGGAAGGTATTCAAGATAATTTCAGGATAATTCAAGGTATTCAAGGTGAGCAAAATAATTCAAGATAGTTTTATTTGTTACAATGGAAGCTAAATAATAAAATGTTTTCACATCAGGTATTAAACCCAGTAAGTTACCCAAAGTTTTTCGTTTTGCAGAGAAAGGGTATTTGATGTAAACTTACTTATTGAAATACAGTGGTGGCCAAAATTGTGGACACTTTTGGAAATTTTTATGTTTTTGAACTTTGTATGCTTATAGAAAATGTTACGTTTCGCAAAATGCAAACTTGTATATATCATTTTAAAGAGAATTTATTACTGAATTCAATACAAAACACAAAATTCAATTATTTGTAATACAAAAAAAGTTATATGTACTTTAATATAAATAAAAAATAGAGTTGTGAAGTGGTTTGTAATGTCTAGCTTTCCTGGCCAAGCACTGTTCTTGTTCTGAGAACATTATATGTAAAATATAAATAAAAAATAGAGTTGTGAAGTGGTTTGTAATGTCTAGCTTTCCTGGCCAAGCACTGTTCTTGTTCTGAGAACCAATCAAATGTTAGTAACTGCCAGTAGAAGCTGACATCATGTTTTACACTTGAAACAATTCATTATTTTGCTTTGTTCTGTAGAAGGAGGACCTGTTTCTTATACACTGCAATTACAAGTAGGAATTTTTGTAAAAATTTTTAATATTTAGTCAAGAAGCAATGACATCAAATAAAAGAGTAGATTGGACACCTAGAAAGAGATGTAATATTGTTGTGTTACGAGAAAGTGGTCTTTCCTATGCTGAAATTGCAAGACAGGTGGGTGGTTCAGTGTTTTGTTTACGATATCAGGAAACAAATTCGATAAAAAACAAAGAAAGAAAAGACCGAAAAAGGTGCACCACATCTATTGATGACAGAAGAATAAAAAAACTATGTCTCCAAGATAGAAAAATGTCATCAGCGGCCGTCAGAAGTGATCTGAATGATGCTGGTGTTTCTGTCAGTTCAAGAACAATCAGGAGAAGATTAACAGATGTTGGACTGAGCGGTAGAATTCCACGAAAAAAGCCTTATCTTAATTTTCAGCATCGAAAAAAAGACTACAGTGGGCAAAGGAACACATTAATTGGACAGATGATCAGTGGTCACAAGTTATACGGAGTGATGAAACTAAGATATCGTTATTCGGGAGTGATGGGCGAAAATATGTAAGACGTAAAATAGGAGAAGAGCTACATCCTGACTGCATTTAAGCAACTGTGAAGAACCCAGTTAGTGTTATGATTTGGTCATGCATGTCAGCAGATGGTATTGGTCGCCTTCGTGTCATCGATGGGACACTGAATGCCAGAAAATACATTGACACTATTCTAGAACCAAAACTTCTACCTTCCATCAGAGATCTCTTTCCCAACAATGCTTCGTTTATTTTTCAGCAGCATTCTGCTCCTTGCCACACGGCCATAATATCGAAAGAGTGGTTTCGTACAAAGAGCATTAAATTGTTGTCATGGCCAGGAAACAGTCCTGACCTCAATCCTATCGAAAATTTGTGGCATCGTTTGAAAACTCTTGTCCGAATGAGGCGCCCATCAAATAAAAGGGAACTAATTGAGGCTATAATTGTTTCCTGGCATCATGTAATAACGAAAGAAGAGCTTAAAACTCTTGTCAGCTCAATGAAACGTCGATGTGAAGCTGTAATCAAAAATAAAGGGTACCCTACTAAGTACTGATAACTCACTGCAATCATCACTATCTAATGTATATCGATAACTATTATCGTTTAACTTTTTTTGTATTGCAAATAATTGAATTTTGTGTTTTGTATTGAATTCAGTAATAAATTCTCTTTAAAATGATATATACAAGTTTGCATTTTGTGAAACGTAACGTTTTCTATAAGCACACAAAGTTCAAAAACATAAAAATTTCCAAAAGTGTCCACAATTTTGGCCACCACTGTACATCATATTTCGTTTGCTTATTATTGAAAATATTTCTTTATTTAGATATTACTTAGAAAAATAAATTATGTCATATAGCCATTTAGTAAAAGCACGTGATCAAAATCACGAAGAAGAGAATACGAAAATGCCTTAACGACCATTTAAGAAAAGATGTCAACATGTAAGAAGCTTAAAATTTTCCTGTTTCTAATACTTGGTCCACGAAAATTTTTAATTTAAATGAGATTTTATTAGAGAGTAGAAAGCTGCTATTTTTTACATGCCCTTCTGTCTTCGAAAAAAACATGTAGACAGTAAAACAATTATCTGGTCAAATTCCAGAATTTCTTAACCGGAAAGAAAAAATATAACTCTCTCCTTCATTACTTTATTTTTATTGTAATTTGTTAGCATTTAGTGACCACCCGGTGTCGAAGCGGCTAGCGGGTTCGATCCCCGGGCTGGGCAAAGTTCACTCAGTCTTTCATCCCTCAAGTGGGTCCATAAAATGAGTATCAAGTTCACTTGGGGACTAAACACAGGGAGGTCCTGCGACAAGCTGACCACTTACCCAGGACATATGCTGATGCCCTTCGGGGCCCAAAGGTCAAGAAAGCAGAAAAAGGGCACTGCAGGCCGTGGCCCACTAGGGCTGTTGAGCCACTGAGTTTAGTTTGTTAGCATTTAGTAGTGTTTTAATGATAAAATTTTATTAAATTCAATAAAAAAAACTGTGAAACCGAACTAACCCTTCACATTCAACCTCAAATGAGAACTTACAAAATTGCACTTAGTACTATTAAATCTGTAACATCAACCGCAAATATCTGGATCTTACAGACTGTCGTAATGCTATCCAGCTCATATGCAACTGAAATAAGTCTGGCAACGAAACAACTATTTCAATACTTAATACTCTTAAGCAGCTTTCTCAACAGTGCGAAATCTTCTTTCAACGGATCCCTTTTCACATTGGCCATTTTTGGCAATGAAATTACAGACCTTTTGCCCGAGGAGGGAGCCTCTGATGTGTCCTCTTTGACCTCTGACCTCTGCTCCAAGATAAAATCTCAAATCAGCAGCTATGGAAAATCCCTTCGATTAACTCCTGGTATAATGGAAAGGCTTCTGGAGTTGCTCTTGCCGTTAAAGCTCATTGAGTCATTCAGTCCACCATTAGCAGGCCTTTAAGTGGACACATAAGAGGGCTCTCATTTGATCAGCGGCAAAGGCCTCTCCCGATGACATATTGAACTGTGCAGATCTTTACTAGGATTGACCTTTTTATCAGTCCTCTTCATGTTTATGACTTTTTGAAGATTCTTGGGCTCGTGGACTTGGTCTAGCCTGCGGCTAGATCACGTGGAATAATACAAAGACAACAACTTACAAAATTAAACACAAAAAGTCTTTAATTTCTGTAACTTCTTCATACGATAAGAATAAAATAATAATAACAAAATAAATGTAAGAAATTATCATAAATGGTTTTAATTCGTCTTAATTCAGATTAATAAATCTGATGTCTACAAAGCATGACTTCCTTCTACAGAATATTAATTATACGCATTTTGCATTTCATTTAAACTTATTTTTGGATTGAATTAAATCTACTTCGTCGATACCGCATAAACCACAATAGAATAAATACATTCTTTAAAATTCACTATATTCGTTTACCATAGCGACACTCTGGCGCTAGGTTCACTAACAGCGTTACATCTCATTCATTTTATAACTCAGAATGTACAAAAATTATGTATATCATCTGAAGAATTATGTAATCATTGCCATATGTTCTATTCAAATAATATGATAAATCTAAAACGATGTATAAAAGAAATGAAACAAGCAAACAGAAAAAACGGGGGAGGGGCCAAAGAAAGGTACAGCTTTTCACAGACAATTCAGTATTTTTCATTCAATTAATTCAGATCTCAGTTCGCGACAAGGCAAAATACATACAAACTCAAAATATCTATATTAAAAATTAGGAAGTAAATCTTATTTACTTATTCTCTCGAATAAATTCCAGAATGGATTAAGCATGATTTAATTCGAAATAATAAAATAAGGCGTTATTTTTGTTGTTGCGAAGTTTAGTATCTATAGATTGGGCAACAAATCCACTATTCTGCTAAGTTTCAAATGTAAGCAAATATGGCTGCCATGGCAAAAGTGATTAGGCTTAGCCGCACTTAAACAACTTTTAAATTGTTGATAGTTCCACAAATCTTGCATGCAGAATTTACTAGGCATGAAAACCTTAACCGAAAGCTAAGAACAATATAATCATTTTTAAAGCAAAAAATGCACAATTTACCAACATATAAGTATAAAAAACTGAGCTCACGGAGCCGAGTAAAAGAGCGGATATATACATAGGCTTATATTGCGGCCGATTGCAACCAAAATAGGAGGTCCACATCTACATGCTATAGCAGTCCTATATACAAAATTTCAACGTTCTGAGGCTACTCGTATTTGAGTTATGCGAGATACTTACATACATACGTACATACGTATGTACGCACAGACGCCACAAAAACATCTCTTCAGAATACATTTTAAATCAGTTTTATAATTTTTTTTGGGGGGGGGAGTGTCCTTTATTCTGTGCTTGCGTACGGATGTCACGCAGAAACGTCGTTAAATTGCATTCGATAGTTGTCAAAACGAATATTTTCGTTGAAATATGATATTTGAAATTTTTCGTGATTACAATACTTCCTTTTTACTTCGTACAAGGTTTTAACTCACTACGTAATACAAAATAATAATAAAAAGATGGCAGTTGTGAAGGTTAAGCCGAATTGTTAAAGTCAAGAAACCACTTTAACTTCCGAAATCTGAAAGATTTGGCTTCATGACGTTTACGGAATTTTTTTTCATATGTAACATAAAACGAGACACAGTTTTCATTAGAAAGCCTTATTATGACGCTGCTATTGAGAAAACTTTTAAAGGAATTCAAGAAGATGTCACGAATCTTTCAACTAATTTATTTCACAGGCGCGGATTTTGTTTAGTGTATGGGAAGTTTATTATTCAGACTAGTGGATTTTAGAAAAGGATATAGTTTTCACAACAGACGCATAATTTTATCTGCACTTTTATAAATAAATCATTTCCACTAATGTAATCTTGTATGCGTGTGGTCATTGATTTAAATGAATATGTATGACGAGAACACTTCAGCTGGGATAATGATTGAGT
>KK119859.1:24441-62226 GCA_000611955.2 Stegodyphus mimosarum
AAAGAAAAAAAAAGAGGGGAAAAAAAAAAAAAAAAAAAAAAAAAAAAAAAAAAAAAAAAACTAGTTTCACCCAGACACAAGAAAAGAGGTTGCCCTTTCAACAGAGGGCAAGTGGAGCTTTCATTACAACGCCTTTCCTTCACCCAATCTCAAGAGAATATACATAATAAACACATCGCTCGAAGGGCTGTAGACAAGATGCTCAGATCAGTTATCACAATATGTAAGAAAGAAGATTTAAATTTTCATTCGCGCATGATATATGAGAATGGCTAAGCAAAGTACTTTCGAAAAATTAAACATTTTTGCCATGACGCGCCTGTATGCATCAAAATTTGCAATAGCAAGATGCTCGTTTCATGCACACTGCGGGTAAAAAAAAAAAAAAAAAAAAAAAAAAAAAATTGGCCGATTGACGAAATTCCAATTGCCATTTTCATGTCTCGAAGGCGCGACTTGGAATATATATTAGATTTATATATAGCATTGTTCTAACATGGGTATCTTGACACAAAATGGGTCTTTTTCTGAAATGACATACCAATTTTTTTCCATATTTCGATTCTATGACTCAAATTATGCTTAAATGTTAAGTTTTGTAAAATTTGGTGCAAAATATACGGAGAAATTCAAAAATTTAACTTGGCGAATTTTTTTCAGTTTTCGCCAAGAGTAATTCACTTGGCGAACTTCTTAATACATGGCAACCTATTTGCCTATTATCTTCTATTGTGCGAGAGCGGAAAAAAGTCACATCGTTCTACTTTCAAATAATTTTAGCAAAGCACGTATAGATGTTATTATCACTTTCAACAAATATGCCAAATTTCAAAACGCGCCAATATAAAAATTCACGTATATCTTCGAAATTTTGAATAAAAAGCTCTAATTT
This sequence comes from Stegodyphus mimosarum, assembly GCA_000611955.2. Taxonomy (NCBI): domain Eukaryota; kingdom Metazoa; phylum Arthropoda; class Arachnida; order Araneae; family Eresidae; genus Stegodyphus; species Stegodyphus mimosarum. Next base: position 25,334 of record KK119859.1, read on the forward strand.
TTTGCAGATATACTTATAAACACATCTACCTTAAGGCAATGAAAAAATTTTATAGATTACAATTCAAAATTTCTTTTCAAAAATTTATAAAAATTATTTAAAAATACAAATTTTAAAAAAGAATCAGAAAAAAAGGGGTCAATTTTATTTGGAGTGAACCTAAATTTCGAACTGTGAAAGAAGGAATCAAGTAAGTGTAATAAGAAAAGAGATGTTAATAAATATATATCATATTTCAATTAGCATTGAGGAGCGAAAATTTTGAGATCGAATTGTTTAAAAACTACTAGTGCGATTTTTACAAAATTTCGCAGTTTGGCATAATTTAAGTCGTAGAATAGAAATATGGAAAAATATTGGCATGTCATTTCAGAAAAAGCACGATTTTGCGTCAAAATACCTGTATTAGAACAATGCTATATATAAATGTAATACATATCCTAAGTCGCTCTTTCGAGACATGGAAAATGCAATTTGAATTTCGTCAATCGGCCCAGTAGAACGGGAGCTATAGATATGTCCTTTTATTTATTAGTCCAAAGGGATTTAGTCCCGAAGGACTATTACTTTCGTTTTGCGATTTTGCGTTGAATCACTCTGAATGCCCGTTTCACTTTTCAAATTGTTGCCACTAAATGTTATCGCTCTGCATTAAATTTTAAAAAATGAAAAATCTGCATAAATGTATGCATGTTTCTCGCATTGTGATAAAACCTAGAGCCATCGAATTTTGAATGACGTAATCCTACTGCGAATATGGGCATCTGGAAGCCCTAATTTTGAATTTGAAATTTGCTTTATTATCGATTTTATGTTTTGTAACATTTCAACGAATTTCTGATTAACAAACTAAATAATTTCAAAGCGAGCAATGGCAACACTGTACGGAAAAAGAAAAACATTTTTATCTCCAGCGCACGAGACTTACGGAAATTCTAAAGATATGTTCATTTTAAAATGATTTTGCGATATTGATTTTGAACTGAATTTTATGGTTTGAGTACGTAGTACATGATATTTAATAAAAAAAGGTAGCACACGAAACGTTAAAAAAACGCGCCTTTGGACGTAATTTAAAATCTGAAATCTTTCAGATTTTTTTTAATTTTTTTTTAAGTCCAAAGGGGCTTTTGTCCCTGAAGGACTATTGTTTTCGTTTTGCCATTTAGCGTTGAATCAATCTGAATTTACGTTCACTTTTCAAATTGTTGCCACGAAATATTATCGCCCTGTATTATATTTAAAGAAATTAAATAATGAAGAATCTGCATAAATGTATGTACGTTTTCCACATTGTGATAAAACGACGGTACCTAGAGCCATCGAATTTTGAATGACGTAATCCTACTGCGAATATGGGCATCTGGAAGCCCAAATTTGAAATTGGAATTTGTTTTATTATCGGTTTCATATTTTGGAAAGCGTTAACGAATTTGAGTAACAGACTCAAGGATTTCAAAGCGAGCCATGTCAACGTTGTACAGAAAAAACACTTTTATCTCCAGCGCGTGAGATTGTGTATCGGAAATTCTAAAGATATACTGAATTTAAAATTATTTTACGATATATCTCTTGAATTATTTGCGATATATCTCTTGAATTGTTTAAGTGCGAAAAACATGATATATAATAAATAAAGGTAACTCATAAAATGTTAAAAAAACGTGCCTTTGGACGTAATTTAAAATCTGAAACCTTTGAGATTTCCCCCCCCCGTCGCAATGTACAGTGTATGATCTGATTTGGACAATGAGAATAACGCGAATGGATAAAACTTCACTGTACATAAGTTCCCGAGTTATGCTTCGCCTAATGACACTTAAATATGCCTGGAAACTATGTTTCGTAACAACACAGACTTCGACTGGCGAAATTTTATTTGATGTTTATGAATTAAATGCTGCTTTACAATTAGTCCAAATCATGATTTACTTGATTGACTAATTAGTGTAAAAACAATAATACGTAGTTAGATAATATGCTAGCTGGAAGGCTGTCTTCCTAAAAAGGAGAGCTTTGGTGAATATTCCCAAAGGAAAAGTAACTTTTATTCTCGTTGTATGTAGAAAAGCCAGTTAATAGCAATCTCAAGCAATCAGATCCTTCAGCTATGAAGTAAGGAACTCATGGAAAATTACACCCATCGATCAGTGATTTTATTCATGGTAAATATAAACAGTAATAGAATATTTATTGCGAAAATAAATAATAAAGCACATTTTTATGTCTCGAAGAAAATTTATTCGACGAAAATTTGGGAACTTATCTGTTCTACATTTACGCCTGGTAAGAGAAATAATAAATTCTGAAAGATGATGAACGAAGTTTATAACGATTCAACGTAAAATGCCAAAACGAAATTCATAGCCCCTCTGGGCTAACGTCTTTTGGGCTAAAAAACATCTGAAAGCTCTCAGATTTTATATTACACCCCAAAGGGACTTTTTTTAACATTTTGTGAGTTACCTTTATTTATTAAATATTATGTTCTTCGCATTTCAATAAAATTCAGTTCAAGAACAATATCGCAAAATAATTTTAAAATGAGCATATCTTTAGAATTTCCTATACACAGTCTCACGCGTTGGAGATAAAAATGTTTTTTCTGTACAACGTTGCCATTGCTCGCTTTGAAATCCTTGAGCTTGTTAATCAAAAATTCGTTAAAGTTTTCCAAAGTATGAAATTGATAATAAAACAAGTTCCAAATTTCCAATTTGGGCTTCCAGATGCTTATATTCACAGTAGGATTACGTCATTCAAAATTGGATAGCTCAAAAGGTACCGTCGTTTTATCACAATGCGAGAAACATACATACATTTATGCAGATTCTTCATTATTTAATTTCTTGAAACATAATGCAATATGAAAATATTTGGTAGCAACAGTTTGAAAATTGATATGAACATTCAGAGTGATTCAACGCAAAATCGCAAAACGAAAACAATAGTTCTTGAGAAACAAAGCCCTTTTGGTCTAAAAAAAAAACTCGTAATTACGTTACCTTCTCCTTGAAATCACTTGCTATCTACTATCTACTTTTGGAAATTGCATTAAAATGGAACTAACTGTTCTATTGAAATGGAAAAAGGAACTAAGTGGAGGTTGGTTTTCAAAAGAGTTAAAAAAAATTATTATTTTCTTTTTGAAATGCCTATTAAGGAATTATCCTGGAATCCTGATTATTTGCTACTTGGAGAAAATTGTTTAAGAATGGTGTTGTTGATTTTTTAAAATTTCAAGCATAGGCAATAATTTATTGTACAAACGTGGGTGTAGTGCACTTTCGACAGATTTGGCAGTACTAGTTCGATTTCAAATTTGTTATGCGAAATGTACAAGCACTAAGCCTAGTCAGATATACAGTATTTTTCTTCACAGCAAAACTTCCTGTTTTCTGACATCCATCCAGAAATTGGTATTTTTACAGTAAAAAAATAAAAAAAAAAAAAGAACTACTTATGTAATTAATATTTAATAATTTATCAGATGCAAAAGGAACTGGACTATTATATTATTTTATTTACGAATGGAATAAATTTTCTTCTTGAAAAGACTTCTTTTACTTCAAAAACTGAGGCTTTTCATTTAAAACTTCGATCTTTGCGATTGTGAAAAAGTTTTTACAATACATTTCGACTGCAGTTTGTAGAGCCACTTGGATTTTCAGGAAGCAGGAGATGTGAAACATGTGCAATACCCTCCCCGCGACTCGAACCTGGATCTCTCAAATAATACGCGTCGAGTGTGCAACCGTTACAGCTATTGTTACGTATTATTGTTTGCATCTACCGCGAAGACATACAGAATGAAAGGAGAAACTAACTTACATACTCCCCTTTTTAAAGGGCAACTGGGGATTAGGGGACTCAATCGCCAAATCTTGCTGGTGAAGAATCATCATCCACCACCTTTTAGTTCGGGTGCCCTGTAGAGTCATTAGCTTATTTTGAAGCGGGAGACATGAAAAATGAGCAATGAATGCCCTTGCCGGACCTCTCGAAGACGCGCCAAGTGTGCTATCGTTACACCACAAAGGCGTGCAGAAAGGAGGGAGAAAATGCCTTATATACGCTTTCTTTTAAAAGGCTACTGGGGATTACGGGATCCAATCGCCAAGTCCTAGTGGTGAAGAATCATCATCCACCACCCTTTAGTTCGGGCGCCATTGCAATGTTTCTAAGTTAACTTAGTAGAAACCTTGTTGAACTATGTAGCAAATTACCTCTGAATTCAAATGTATAAATGAAAAAATCCAGACGAAGGTTAAACTCACCCTATATTATCTGAAAATAAGAACACAGGTGGCCCCCTTCTCGGGCTTACAGAAAAAGCCACTACTTAAACTTTAACTCGAGATAAGAAAATAAGAAACTAATCTAATACTAAACTAAATTTAGCCGAAGCTGTACAAAATTATCTAACGCAGTTGGCTCCTAATTAAATTAACCGGCGAATATTAGCAGGCACATACAATACGGCCGAGCGTAATAAGATTTAGCTAGTAGTCTGACGGCAAAAAGATGCGCCACTAAGGACTCCTAAGCTCTTCTGAAGTAAGCGAAACGTTCCTTTAAATCAGAATAGAAGGGAAACACGCCAAAGTGACAATCAAAATTGCTGAAACAACCTTGTATTTGGCGTACATTTACTAAAACACTCAATCGATTTCGAGGGCAGCTACAGGTCCCTCCTCATCAGGAGAACGAAATTTCTAGAAAGAGAAAGATATCTCAGTAACGGCTTTTTATACCCTCGGGTAGTACCATGCGCGAGGAGGCATATTAACATAATTCTTGGTTATTGTTATTTTTGCCGATAGATTTTGGGCTTCCAAATGCCCATATTCGGGTGGAAACGTTCAATATTCAAAATTGGATGGCTCTACGTACCGCTGTTTTATCACAATGCAAGAAATATATATACATTTATGCAGATTTTTCATTATTTAATTCCTTTAAATATAACACAGGGCTCTAATATTTGGTGGCAACAATTTGAAAAGTGAACTGACATTTACAGTGAACGAACGCAAAATGTCAAAACGAAATTAATAGCTCTTCTGGGCTAACGCCGTTTGGGCTAATTATCAATATAAAGCATACAAATTTTAGCTTAGATTGAAATTAACTTAATTAATGTGTTTTGGCTTAATGCTAAAGCATACGAATAACTATGTGTTAAGGTTTGTAATGGAACTAACGGCGAGCAACCCATTTTTAGTTAAGATTCAGTATCAACATTGATGCAATAAAGACATTGCTTTAAAATAAAGGTGTAAAATATTTCGAAACATCTAGAATATCCGAATTATAGGTAAATTCAGTCTTCAGTCTTTTTAAAATCAATAATTTTGCGAAAACTTCAGATATAAAAGTGTAGTTCCCACCAAGCTGAAGTAAAATTTGAATTGCAATACATTATTCGCTTCATTGCTGAATTACGAAAGTTTCTCAAAATCCAAAATCTTCAAAGATGAGTTGTGAGTTGAATCAAGGAAGCAAAGATAATAATAATGAAAATAATATTCGAAATGTTTATTAAGTTGGTTTTCTCATTCAACTCACATTTTTAAAAGCATAAAATACTGACTAAATATACATTAAAAGAATTGAAAAAATCAATTAAGTTTATTACGTGAACTTTTTTCTTGTTAAAAACTATAGTTTATTTAAAGAGTATTAAAAAGTTAGTTTACTTAACAAAAAAGTCAGGTTTGTTAGAAAGATATATTTCCCTTAATTCTTACCATTAGCTCACACTCTCCCTATACTTTTTTCAAATTTTCAATCGTTAATAAAATACTTTTTATTCATCCATTCGAGTTCAAATACATTTTGTTTAAATTTGTAGTGGACGACACTTGATGTTAATACAGTTTCTTCCCATATTAAAGTCAATTCCTATTTATTTATTCCCGTTTAACGGAATTAAAGATATGCTGTTTTATTAAATATATTATAAGACTTACAAATAATGCCCGTTTATTAGGATCGTTATCACGTGCTGTAAAAATTAATTTTATAGCAACTTATAAATAATAGTACACGACTGTGATAAATGGGATTGTGATATTTAACAAAAATAAGTGACAACAATAAGACAGAGTTCTAAAGATTTTTAAAGTGCAAATTGTAAAAGCAGATGAAATGTCCCATTAGGTAGCGAAAATTCTCCCATATTTCTATGTTAACGTGATAATAATATATGGTAAAAGTTTACAGTTGGGTGCCCCTTGTTTTTTGGCGATTCTTTTTTGACGCCAAGATCGGCGCCAGGAAGGCACAATTTCAAGATGGCCGCTACACAAAACCAAAATAAGAAGTCAAAGAATTTCAAAAAATCCGTGTCCATGCACACATCGACCTATTTTCACTTAAAAAAAAAAAAATCGGAGAATTGCACAAACTAGTCATAGCACATTGTCTTGACTTTGTCCATGTGCACATTGATTTATTTTCACTTAAAAAAATCAAGAAGCTAAAACCAAGTTAAAACTCTCATGGTAACCAGAAATGGGGTTTCCTCGCCAAAACTGAACAAAATTTTTCGCCAATCGAAAGGGCACCCAATTCTACACTAGAGCCTAATATATGTTTAAAATATAACCCTTTCAAATGTCCCTTGCTTCACAAATGGAGAATACGAAAAGAAACTACAACACAACGCAAGCGAAGATTAGAGAAAGAAAAACAGCTAAAAGAAGCTTTCTACGAAAATTCTTCGCAGCACGTCGAGCATATGTCGCCTCGAGTCGTGTGAAATCATTAGATATAATATTAATTGAAGAACTGGACTGCTCGAAACACACTGGAAAGATTCCTTGCAATAAGGAAGCATTACAAGAGATGGGTAGAATGAAAAATTATAGACACCATCAGTTTCGTAAATTAGGAACGGAAAAAGGTGAAAATGTTAATAAAAGGTAACTAAAATAAAACTTTTCTTTATTGACCTAAGTACGAACAGACTTCAAAAAATTTTTTGTATTACTTGTTATTAAGTAAATAGTTATAAAAAATGAAATTGAACTCAAAGAATCATTCCATTACGCAATAAAAAGATATTTTGCAAATGACTTTCATACAAACGTTGAAATCACAGCTGGATAGAATGTGCCTTTGAAAATGAAACTCACATTCATCATTAGGAGAATAGCTGAAATAAACTCGTTAGAAAGTTAATGTCAAATCTTCATTGTTTTTGCTTCGAAAACACATTTCTTGCTTGGTTTCTTTATCAGATTGAAAGCGAAGCCTATCAGATAATAATCGTCCTCAGTACAACTTCATCCATCATTTCAAGAGATAAACAGATTGCTATCTGCGATCTTTGACCTTTATGATTCAGTTGTCAACCCCAGTCAGAGGACCGTTCCTTCTCTAGCGTTCGAAATTTTCGGGAAGATGCTGAATCGGAATGAGTCGTGTTGTGTACAATATTATCTGAAGTGGGCAGCAGGACTGAAACTTTTTGAGTGTCGATTTATGGAATCCATTGCAATTTCGTCAATCTCCAAGAAAAAATAAAATGTTGTGTTTGAACGGTGCTAAAGTTAAAATACAGAATATATAAATTAAGATTAAAGAAAATTATTTATGGTTCCTTAAATTTTGAACAAAAGATAATTTATGTAATTATATTTATGAAGTGTGACCGCTGGAAAATTACTTTAAAATGGGAGAAATAAATGATAATTTGACCGAATTGGCAAGAGGCTTTGTTTTTATTTATTACTAGCGGAAGTACCCGATGCCAGTAAAGTTAGATTGAGAGTAATGCAGCTAACACCAGAGAGAACGATACCGCTGTAATCCTTCTCTAATAACGATGCAAAAAAGACGATTCACAAGCATATATTTTTCAGTCTGATTCGATATGGAACCCACATAAAAAATTTCGATAGCAAAATAAACTACAGTGTCTCACAAAAGGGATGAGACACTTGTGCTTTTACAAAAGGAAACTGTGGTAAAATAAGTTAAAAAAACATGTAAAAATTTTTTGTGGGTGTGTTTTATACTTAAATTTAGTCACAATTATTACATAACATACATTTTCTCAAAATATTAAAATATTAGTTTAATAAAAATACAATTGTTTAGAACGGAGCAAAAAATGGCTCACATAAGTGATGGGACACTTACTTTTAAACCAAATATTTATCCAAAAATTTTACTTTTTAAAAGGTTTTAATATTTTATTGGATTTCCTTTTACTTTTAAAACATGATTTAATCTTCTTGGGATGGATTCGAATAATTTTTTTTTTGTGATTTCTGGAGTGATTTTACCCCATTCTTCTTGAGGCACCGATTTTAATTGTTGTTTTGAAGAAATGGTGTGTTTTCGAATTCTTGATTCCAATTCTTGCCAAATATTCTCTACGGGATTTAAGTCTGGAGATTGTGGTGGTGTTTTTATTATTTCAGTACAGTTATACAGCAGCCAGAGTCTAACGTTCAAAGCAGTGTGCTTGGGGTCATTGTCCTGGTAGAATTTAAAATCGTTATGAAGGTTCAATTTTCGTGCTGAAGATTTCAAATTTTGATTTAATATGCCAATATACTTGTACTGATCCATTATACTGTCAATAAAAACAAGATTACCAACTCCAGCGGACGACATACACCCCCATATCATAACTCCTCCTACACCATGTTTTACTGTTGGCACCAAGCCCTGTTTGCGAAATTCTTCCCTGGGTTTTCTCCACGCCAAAATCCTACCGTCAGAACCAAATATATTAAATTTACTCTCATCAGCAAATATAGCTTCATTCCAGCAATCAGAATTCTTATTCATGTTGGATTTTGCAAAAGCCAGTCTGAGTTTTCTATTCTTTTCACTTGCGAAGAATTTTTTCCTGGCTGCTCTACCGTGATATCTAGTAGATCGAATTACTCTTCTAATAGTCTCAGGATTAGCAATTACTCCATATAATGCTTGTAAATCAGCAGCAACTTTAGGAGCACTCGTTCTTGGATTTTTTTTAATATTTCGAACGATAATTCGCTTTATTCCATTGGATAGCTTTGATGGTCGGCCAGGCCTTCTTTTATCCTGAATCATATGATTCTTTTTATATCGTTTAATGATATTGAAAACTGTTGAATGACTCAAGTTAACTGTTTCAGTAGTTTCTCTAATAGATTTTCCACGTTCAATATGCAAATTAATAACTAATTTTCGAATTTCAGGCAAAGTTTCTCTTCGTTTAGCATTCATGGCTGCACAGAGCTAAAAAACACAAAACTTCCAAAACAAACTGGAAAGAAATAATGCAGACGATTTTATAATTTATTGACAATTGCTTTTAAGTAAAAATAAAAACCACCAAAAATATTTTTAGACGATTTTTGTTGCATAGTCTAATGGTGTCCCATCACTTATGTGAGCCATTTTTTGCTCCGTTCTAAACAATTGCATTTTTATTAAATTAATATTTTAATATTTTGAGAAAATGTATGTTATGTAATAATTGTTACTAAATTTAAGTATGAAACACACCCACAAAAAATTTTTACATGTTTTTTTAATTTATTTTATTACGATTTCCTTTTGTAAAGCACAAGTGTCCCATCACTTTTGTGAGACACCGTAATTCCCTCTCATTACATCAGCAACAATGGCACGGAGTTTTTAATGATCTTCGTCTTTCTAATCGAATGGTCGTAAAACATCAAGTTCCACCCAATATTTAATTTATATTCAATTTTAGTCGATTAAATGTGGCAAAAATTTGATCATAATTAATCAAAAATCAATAACGCGCGCAAACAAATAGATACACAAACAGACATTCTTCCTTATACATATTGTTACGAATTTCACATTTATTTGGCTATTTACAGTGTCTCACAAAAGTGATGGGACACTTGTGCTTTACAAAAGGAAACTGTAATAAAATAGATTAAAAAATCATGTAAAATTTTTTGTGGGTGTGTTTCATACTTAAATTTAGTAACAATTATTACATAACATACATTTTCTCAAAATATTAAAATATTAATTTAATAAAAATACAATTGTTTAGAACGGAACAAAAAACGGCTCACATAAGTGATAGGACACCATTAGACTATGCAACAAAAATGGTCTAAAAATATTTTTTGGAGTTTTTATTTTTACTCAAAAGCAATTGGTAATAATTTATAAAATCGTCTGCATTATTTCTCTCCAGTTTTTTTTTTTGAAATTTGGCATATTAAATCAAAATTTGAAATCTTCAGCACGAAAATTGAACCTTCATAACGATTTTAAATTCTACCAGGACAATGACCCCAAGCACACTGCTTTGAACGTTAGACTCTGGCTGCTGTATAACTGTCCTAAAATAATAAAAACACCACTACAGTCTCCGGACTTAAATCCCATACAGAATATTTGGCAAGAATTGGAATCAAGAATTCGCAAACACACCATTTCTTCAAAACAACAATTAAAATCGGTGCTTCAAGAAGAATAGGGTAAAATCACTCCAGAAAAAAAATTATTCGAATCCATCCCAAGAAGATTAAATCATGTTTTAAAAGTAAAAGGAAATCTAACAAAATATTAAAACCTTTTAAAAAGTAAAATTTTTGAATAAATATTCGATGGAAAAGTAAGTGTTCCATCACTTATGTGAGCCATTTTTTGCTCCGTTCTAAACAATTGTATTTTTATTAAATTAATATTTTAATATTTTGAGAAAATGTATGTTATGTAATAATTGTTACTAAATTTAAGTATGAAACACACCCACAAAAAAGTTTTACATGTTTTTTTAATTTATTTTACTACAGTTTCCTTTTGTAAAGCACAAGTGTCCCATCACTTTTGTGAGACAATGTATTTATAATTGTAATTAAAATTTCTTATTATTTCCCCGTGCAACGCAGACGATTTTTGAAGAGAAAGCTGCGTCAAAAAAATAAATAAATAAATAAATAAATAATAAAAAAATAAAAATAAAAAAAAAATCTGAGAGATTTCAGATTTTAAATTACGTCCAAAGGCGCGTTTTTTTAACGTTTCGTGTGCTACCTTTTTTTATTAAATATCATGTACTACGTACTCAAACCATAAAATTCAGTTCAAAATCAATATCGCAAAATCATTTTAAAATGAACATATCTTTAGAATTTCCGTAAGTCTCGTGCGCTGGAGATAAAAATGTTTTTTTTTTTCCCCGTACAGTGTTGCCATTGCTCGCTTTGAAATCATTTAGTTTGTTAATCAGAAATTCGTTGAAATATTACAAAACATAAAATCGATAATAAAGCAAATTTCAAATTCAAAATTAGGGCTTCCAGATGCCCATATTCGCAGTAGGATTACGTCATTCAAAATTCGATGGCTCTAGGTTTTATCACAATGCCAGAAACATGCATACATTTATGCAGATTTTTCATTTTTTAAAATTTAATGCAGAGCGATAACGTTTAGTGGCAACAATTTGAAAAGTGAAACGGGCATTCAGAGTGAATCGACGCAAAATCGCAAAACGAAAGTAATAGTCCTTCGGGACTAAATCCCTTTGGACTAATAAATAAATGAATAAATAAAAGAGCGTGCATTTAATTCTTAATAAATAAACATCTCGTAATTACTGTTGCCATCCAGAAAAATCTAGAAAAATCGAGTTTGTTCTACTGATAATTAAAAAGCTTATAAAAGCTGAATTGAAACACCTCATCTCAGTTGTTGCAGTTGTTGTTATAGTTGTAGTTCTAAAAAGTGAACTGATGTTTGTTTACTTAATGTTGTTATTGATTGTAGCGATTTCGGTGTGAGACAGAATTATTTTATCTGTTTTGAACTAAGTTTTTGCTAAACGTTTGAGATATTGTGATATTGTGCGAATATCTCTGAAGAAATATTTCAGCATTTTGATTTATTTCTTGTGGAAAGAATAAATATTTTTTAACTTTTTACGACTTGTACATTCAATCCATAACGATCCATACGCAGGTAACAATATAGATAGATAGATTTTGTAAAACTTACAAATTTTTCATTAACACACTCTACGATTTGAAACTGAGCATTAGCAACACTTTTCGAAATATAGCATTTTCTTATCTCCAACGGGCGATACTCTTGCCACTCGGAAAAATGAGAGCGAAAATTAGCTCTTTCAGAGTTTTTAATTAATATTTCTGTTGATTAAAGTCGTACGAAAATAAAAATAGTCGAAATTCCTTCCCACGAATTTTTGGTACCGGGAATAATGTATTTAATGTTTGGCAAGGCTATTTTTCTTTCATCGTAAAATTTCGAAATTTTTTATTAACAAACTCTACGATTTGAAAGCGAGCAGTGGCAACGACTTTCAAAATAAAGCAGATTTTCATCTCCAGCTTGCGAGACTTTTGCCACTTGGAAAAATGAGGGCGAAAATGATCGTTTTTCCGAATTTTTAATTAATATCTCGGATTTTAGCTCTTTTTTTTTTTTTTTGGAAAAAAGTTTACGTCGACCTTTTCTAGGATCCAGAAAAGAATTGTAGAAAGTTTGGTGACGACAGCTATAGTAGCGACTGAGTTATTAGAGGACAAATAAACAGAATTTCTTCTTTATGTAACACTACACAGACTGGGTGGCAATACTTTTTTAAAATGAAAGACCTAAAAAATTAGGAGTGTATCTTCATAAGGAAAGCAGATACAGACAGCATTCCATATTTTAAGATCGAATATCGTCTTGGCGTAACTAACCGTGAATGGTGCATTAGTAATTTAACGTATTTCTTTGTATATAATCAAAGGTGTATTAAAAAAAAAGAAACACGTGTGTTAAATGAATGCTATGCCCTATGAAGCTTGTTTTTCAAATTTAGTAGTTTTGTAGGATATATCTGATTGGGAAAGTGGATAGATCTGGTTGTTCGTAAGATATATCTTATTGGGACTATTCACTTATTGAGAAAGTGCTGGTATCATACATATATATTTCCTGTCCTGACTTCTGAGTGCTTTCTCCTTTATATATATTTGCGATAGAAAGCAGTTAAAATTTGTTGATTCAAAAGCCATTTCTAGAGGGAAAGATGTGCCGATCACCAAATTCCATCTGCTGGGATGCTGTCGGTTGAATCACACGAAGATAGTTCTCTTCTTTGTGCTTTGTCTTTAAGGTATAGTCTCCCTCCTTTCTGCATGCCTTCGTGGTGTAACGGTAGCCCACTCGGCGCGTATTCAGAGATCCAGGTTCGAGTCTCGGGGAGAACTGCGCATTTTTCATGTCTCCTGCTTCACAACAACCTAATGAATCTGTAGTATAGATTAAATAATCCCATCCAATCAAATACCTAGGTCCTTTGGCATCATTTCAGGTTCTGTAATTATGGTTTTGCCATGGAAGAAATAACCTGTTGTCTTGTGTTCATAAACTTCAGTTTTAAAGGATTTAGATATGATCTGAAGTCATGGGAAATGTGGTTTATGATGGCTTTGGTTTATTTAATTATGGCAAAGCAACCAAGGGCTGTCTGCCTAACGAGAGGAGTACCTTCGTGGAGGACATTCTAAGAGAAACTGACAGGTATCCACTTAATGAAAACCACGAAAACTCTTATGCAGCCAGTCCGCTCCATGCTGCCTGGAAATGAACCCAGGTTGAATTACCAGTGTTCAGCTACTTTCCCTCTCGGGCACTGACGAGCCTGTAGTTTATGTTATTAATAATCAAACTAAAATAACCTTTAGATTCAGACTAAAGGTCTTCCTTCAGAAGGCAAAGTTATTTTCTGTAGCTTGTCATTACTGAGTTCTAGTTCATACATTTAAAAGTTTTATGCTAAAATTATCCAAGTAAGTTATAGTTTACTTAAACTTTCCGCATTTATAAAAGCCTATCAGATTTATCTCATGGTTTTATTAGTCCAAAGGAGATTTGTCCCTGAAGGACTATTGTTTTCCTTTTGGCATTTTACGTTGGTTCACATAAAAGACCGATTCACTTTTCAAATTATTGCCACCAAATATTATCGCCCCGTATTAAAGAAATTCAATAATGAAGAATCTACATAAATGTGTGTATGTTTCTCGCGTTGTGAGAAAACAACGGTACCTAGAGCCATCCAATTTTAAATAATTTACGTTTTCACCCGAATATGGGCATCTGGAAGCCCAAATTTGGAATTTGGAATTTCTTTTATTATCTATTGCATATTTTGTAAAACGTTAACGAATTTTTGATTTGCAAACTCAACGATTTGAAAACGAGCAATGGCATCACTCTACGGGGAAAAAAAGCTATTTATCTCCAGCGCGCGGAACTGTGTATCGGAAATTCTAAAGATATTTTCATTTTAAAATTATTTTGCGATATTGCTCTTGAACTGAATTTCATGGTTTAAGTGCGAAGACCATAATATTTAATAAATAAAGGTAACACACAAAACGTTAAAAAAAAAACGCCACTTTGGACGTAATTTAAAATCTGAAACATTTCAGATTTTTAAAAAATTTTTTCCAACTTTTGCCATCTGTTTGTTTATAAGCTCTAGTTTCAAAATTTTCTGTTCCGTCTTTCCTTCCTCTTAATAGGTAATGTCAAGTTTAATTTGTACAATCTGAGAAGTGTCAGTGACATTTGCTTAAATGATACTGATCTGGCCTTATAGGATGATGCAGATTATATCTGATACTATCTATTAAAAAAGAAAAAGAAAATGAAAAAAAAAACATTTTGAATTAGCTATCAATGTGTGGTTGTAACTGAAAACTGGCTTTAAGTGCAAATGGAGTGTGAAGTCTTTTCTGTGTTCAAATCGACACAAATTATGCACTAAATTTCAGAATTTGTCAAAACATGTACTAGCCGACTTCATTTGCATTCATTAAAAATTTAAATATTAAATTCATTCATTATATTAGTATGAAGTTTCGAAAAAATTTTAAAATTTATACCCCTTCATAATATTTAACGCATTATAGTAGACTTCCTATCAATGTCTCGACTAATACAAAATAACGATTTCTTTTATAATGAAAGAAAGTTACATAATCGTCTCAAAATGTATTTAAACTTTTTTAATGTTAAAATGTTTAATTTTGCTAAGTACAGAGGTTATTCGCACATTTCTTAGACGAATTTGCTTTGCTATAAAAAAAAATCACCTGCTTGGAAAACATCATTTTAAGTGTAGTCATATTTTTGAAGTGTATATTATCGTCTGCTATTTGACAATTTTGTTTTCATGCAAAATTGTGCTTTTAAAGAAGCAATGGACGGAAGGCTATGTTGTGTTCTTTATTAAGAAAATTATTCGCATTTCGTTATTAAGAAACGCTGCGAAAACCACGATTTTTCGGTGTCTTAAGCAGCGACACATAATATTGTCAACAAGAAAGAGGGGAAAAAAGTTAAGGTTCGGTTTCAAGTAAAAAAAAAAATTGTTCAAAATAGTACATATGCAAGGAAAAAAATGGAATATTTTCAATGTTGCAAAGGTAAGAACTTAAAAAGTTAAAATAAAAAGAATGTTAAAAGAAAATATTTTATGTGTACACCACATGACTTCCTTGTACGGAATATTAAATTATACGCATTTTGCGTTTCATTTAAACTTATTGGATTGAATTAAATCTACTTCGTCGATAGTGCATAAACCATAATAGAATAAATGCATTCTTTAAAATTTACTGTATTTGTTTTCCATAGCGACACTCTGGTGCTAGGTTCCCTTAACAGCGTTACATCTCATTCATTTTATAACTCAGAATGCACAAAAATTATGTATATCATCTGAAGAATTATCTAATCGTTGCCACATTTTCTGTTCAAATACTATAACAAATCTAAAACGATGTATAAAAGAAATTAAACCAACTACAACAAAAAGAAGGAGTTTTTCACAGGCTATTCAGTAACTCTCATTCAATTAATTCAGTTCTCACTTCGCGACAGGGCAAAAATACATAAAATCTCAAAATATCTATATTAAAAATTACGAAGTAAATCTTAAGCACTTACATCCTCGAATATATACCACAATGGGTCAAGCATGATTTAATTCGAAATAATAGAACAAGGCGTTATTTTGTTGTTGCAAAGCTTAGATTCCCTAGATTGGCAACAAATTCACGATTCCCCTAAGTTTCAAATGTAAACAATATATACACAAAATGTAAATATAACTACGCTTAGCCGCATTAAACAACTTTTAAATTGTTGATAATTTTGCAAGTATAACATGCAGGTTAACTGGATGTTGTTCGGATAACAGCCTTGGTTGCCCCAGCTTGGCTTCTTTAAGGGTATGGGCGACATTTTATCATGCCAACGGAAGTAAATACTACAGATAATCAAATACTACAGTAATAAATACTACTTACTATACTACAATAATAAATGCTAATAGTAAATACTACAGATAATAAATAATACTACAGATAATCCCTTAACAAGGGAAAAGTATTACGGCTGTCTGCTTAGAGGAAGTACGTCATCGAATGACAAACATTGTCTGCCATACCACAATAAGCTGTTTCTTCCTTATTGGCGTCAAGGCTGTTATCCGAACAATATCCGGTTAACTTAAAGGCACAAACACCTTAACCTGAAGATGAAAACAACATAATTCAATCATTTTTAAAGCAAAAAATGCACAATTTACTAACAAATAAGAATAAAAAAACTGTGTTCACTGAGCCGAGTAACAGAGTGGATATATATTTTATATATATATATACTAAATTTATATACTTTTGGTGCGGCCGACTGCAACCGAAATAGGAGATGCACATCTACATGTTATAGCAGTCCTATATACAAAATCTCAACGTTCTGAGGCTACTCGTTTTTGAGTTATGCGAGATACATTCATACATACGTACGTACGGACAGACGCCACGGAAAAATCTCTTCAGAATCCATTTTAAATCAGTTTTATAAATTTTTTGGGGAAAAACAGTCTTTTTTCTATCCTTGCGTTCAGATATTAGGCAAAAAAATCGTTAAATTGCATTCGATAGCGGTTAAAATGGATATTTTCGTTGAAATATGATACCCGAGATTTTTCGCGATTACATTATTTCGTTTTTATTTCGTATAAGGAAGTAAAAAAATTAAAAAAGAATGTTTGAAGAAAATCTTCGAAGGACAGTTGCATATCATTAAAATGCTCAGTGTAAACTGCGTAAAAAATTATTAATGCTGATTTGAATCTTAAAAAGGCGAAAAAACGTAATGTGCTTCATCTGTCTGCACGGCATATTGCGGAAAACAGAAGGCGCAGCAGAATTATCAATGAGAAACAATTATTCGGGCAAAAATGGAAAAGTGTTGCCACTATAGATGAATCTCGGGTGTATTTAAATGACCGCAATAAAAAGAGACCTAGTTATTATCATCAAAATAACAAAAAAAGCCTTAGAACATGTGTCAAAGAATCTAAATAAAGTTTTTCAGAGGGGTTTATGATTGTTGCTGTATTTCGATGTAACGACAAATAAAATTAAAGAGAGTGCAGAAAACTGTTAAGATCAACTCCACATATTATTAGAAACATATTTTACACCCAGCTTTCAAATATGAAATACCTCCTGTTTACCCACAGTGCTGTCAATCACTAGAACTGCATCAAGACAAAGCAACCAGCTTCAGGTCAAAATCCACTGTTAATTTCCTGGAAAAATGGCACAAGAAATGTTCATCAAGGCCATACCCTTCACTCATTTCCCTACTAAACCTCCGCGGATTTTTGTACTTTTGGACTTTTGGACGAAACGACGCCCTACAACCCTCCTTAGACTTTGGAAAGCTGTTCAAGAGGAATGAAAAAATACCTCTTCCGTTACTAAAGAAAGATCTATTGTCTTGGAAATTACGGTGTAGAAAGATAGCGAAGAATAAAGGTTATCAAATGGAACATTTAAAACATAAAAAGTTTAGGTAAATCACTTCTGTAAATACAATGGAAATCGTCTAAAAAATGTGCCAGTTGCCTTAGTATTTGCCATGTACACTGCGGGGGAAAAATAAATGGGAAAGTTCCATATCTCCCATTCTACTGGGACCATAGATGAAATTCAAACTGCGTTTTTCATGTCTCGCAAGTGCGACTTAAGATATGTACACTTCCTTCCAAAAGTTAAGCAAGGAGAGGAAAATGCTAATTTCCGGAAGTCAATCTGAATTGAAGAGGATGCAATTCGCTCCAGAAGTAGATGGAAGAATGCAAATATGTTAGATAACAGCCAATCGCGCTTTCATGTCAAGAAATATGCAAAAAAGGCAGTCTTATAAGAAGCCAGCTTTATGAAGGGTTACAGAAGTTGATTTGTAAGTGCTGATAGAAAGTGTTTAAAAACTTTCGCACAATTTGTTTTCGAGACATACGTGACTTCCAGAAGACGAATGGAAGATTCTGAGCGCTGGCGTGCTGTGGGGCGCATTGAAGTAGGACAGTCGATCACAGATGTTGCTCTTTTCTTCCGCGTTCATCATTCTGTAATTTCACGTTTATGGAAACAATTCCAAACCACACAGACAGTTGTCCGAAGGCCCGTAGCCAGTCGCCCAAGGGTTACAATCCCCGCGGA
Organism: Stegodyphus mimosarum; assembly: GCA_000611955.2. Lineage (NCBI taxonomy): Eukaryota > Metazoa > Arthropoda > Arachnida > Araneae > Eresidae > Stegodyphus > Stegodyphus mimosarum. The sequence continues at coordinate 43,867 of KK119859.1, forward strand.
AGATCGATATATTGCTATTGTAGCCAAGCGGAATCGCAGAGCGACCTCCACACGTGTAACATCTATGGTTGCAGCCTCCATTGGTTAGGCGATACCTGCAGCTACTGTACGGCGAAGATTACATATGAGTGGACTGTACACCCGGATACCTCGAGTTTGTGTTCCTCTATCCGTCCAATCAAGAGGGGCACAATGACAGTGGTGCCGGGAACACGTCAGTTGGAATGTGTCTGACTGGGGCAATGTCATGTTTACTGAAGAGTCAAGATTTGCTCTGGAGCCAGATGACAAGCGTATAAGGATATGACGTGAACAACGAACACGGAATCGTCCCAAAACATCACCGAACATCACGCATTCCAAGGCGGAAGCATTATGGTGTGAGCAGAGATTTCATTAGGATACCGCACTGACCTGCAGATCTTTAAACGGGGTTCTTTGACGTCTGTCCGGTATCGAGATGAAGTCCTAAATCCCATTGTGAGATTGTACGCTGCAGCAGTTGGCCCTACTTTTGTTTTAATGGACGATAACGCACTTCCCCATAGAACTGTCATGGTCGATGACTACCTGGAGAGTGAAGGGATTGCGCGTATGGCGTGGCCAGCTTATTCGCCCGACCTTAATCCCATTAGGTGGTTGACCACCTAATTGAGAGCATGGTCACAAGGTGTAAATTTTGTATACAGATGAGGGGGGATCACATACCCTATTAATGTCCTTTTTTTTTCATTTTATGCTGTTTATTTTCACTTTATACATAATTCTGTTTAAGTCTCCAGTATGTCATTATCTGATAACTTACAAAAATTTAATATTGTTTTCATTTATGTATATAATTATTGATTTTGTTTTATCCGTAAATATATATGCTACTTTCCTGCCGAATTTGTGTCAATCAAAGCAGTATTTGCTGATATGTTTTGCATTTACATCTTCGTGCTTAAGTTTTGGAAGTGAGTGTATTTGATTTATATATAGCATTGTTCTAATATAGGTATTTTGACACAAAATCGGACTTTTTCTGAAATGACATGCCATTTTTTTCCATGTTTCGATTCTACAACTCAAATTATGCATAGATATTAAATTTTGTAATTTTTTGAGAGAAATTTAAAAATTTAACTTGGCGCATTTTTTTCAGTTTCCTCGAAGTATCACTTAGCGAACTTCTAAATTTACAGCAACGTATTTTCCTTTTTTTATCGTACACGAGCTGAAAACTGGTCATCGTTCATACTTTCAAATAATTTTAACAAAATCCATAAACCATATTCGGTGTTATTATCGCTCAGAAGAGATGCCAAATTTCAAAACGCGCCCCTACATAAATTCGCGTACATATTGAGAAATTTTGAATAAAAAACCGTAATTTTTTGCAGGTGTGCCTAGAAATACATCTACTTTAAGATAACGTTAAAAATGTTATAGGTTATAACACAAAAGGTTTTCGAAAAATATATAAAAAATATTTACAAATACGAATTTTAAAAATAAATCATAAAAAAAGGTACGAATTATATTTGGATTAAGCTTAAATTTCGAATTCTGGAAGAAGGAATCAAGTAAGTTTAATAAAAAAAGAGATATTAATAAATGTATATCGAATTCAATTAATTTTGAGGAGCTAAAATTTTGAGAGCTAATGTCTTAAAAACTACTCGCGCGATTTTCACAAAACTTGGCAGTTCTGCATAATTTGCCTCGTAGAATCGAAATATGGAAAAAATTGGCATATCATTTCAGGAAAAGTCCGATTTTGTGTCAAAATAACTAATTAGAACAATGCTATATATAAATCTAATGCATATCCTAAGTCGCGCTTTCGAGACATGAAAAACCCATTTGAATTTCTTCAATCGGCCCAGTAGAACGGGAGATGTAGAGCTGTCCCAGTTTTCTTTTACGCAGAGTACCAGTGCATTAACTTTAACGGAATGTTATCACGATATAATTCCAACATTTAGCAGAACATAAGTTTAAAACAAAGCGAGTCATTCGTGTTAAAGATATTTGTTATTTCTCTTGTTGAATGGATAGAGCTTGCTTTAGATTTATTTTTAATATTATACTTGTACGGTTCACAGTAATCAGCAGGTCATGATGCCGTTATGTGACCAGTTTCCAAGTTTAAGTTTCAGTTGTAATATGCAATATACATAACTGAAAATATCTTTGTTATTAGCTGTTTGTAATTGCAGAAGGAATTCTTGTTGCCAATCTGTTCGCTTATCCATCGTGATGAGGTTCTGAAGCTGGTGAATAATTGACGGTTCCACAGCTCCATTTAATCACTTTTATAAACAAATAAGTTCGTTTAATATTCTGCTCATAAAGTATGCTATCGCATGGAAAAGTTGTAGGTATTTATATTTATTTTCACTAACCAGTTAAGTTTACGCCTTCTTTCCCATAAGCCTTCATTCCCTTAACTGTCGCCCACCAGCGGCCGAGCGGTAAAGACGCTGAACACTGGTAGTTCGGTCCGAGGTTCGAATCCCGCGAACGGGCTGGCTGCATGGGCGTTTTCGTAGTTTTCCCCATGTGTAACGTGTATACGAGCCAGTTTCCCTTAGAAAGTCCTCCACCAAGGCATCCCTCCCTTTAGGCAGATAGCCCTCGCGTGCTTTGCCATAATTGAATAACCTAACCTAACCTAACCCTTAACTGTCAATGCCAGAATATTCAACTTGGGTAGCGCGGGTGAAGCAATGCAAATTCTACCATTAGGAGAAAAGGTTTAAATATTGAGTTCTAGAAGAAAGTGAAAAAGAGGGGGGGGGAGTACTGTACCTTTGTAGCGAAAGCTTCTGTTCCTGCATTTACTGCTGATTAAATTGGTGTAACTGCTATTACTTCGGTGCCACGAGACTTCGACGCGGTTTTAGGTAACAGGATTATCTGAGCCCTGGGGAAAAGTCTACTGTTGTGTTAATATCTTTGAATTTTAAGTTTAATTCTTGTTAGTTGAGTTACCACCCGAGCGAGGTGTAGTCTGTTAGCGTCAAGTCGACGCATTGCGAATTTTAAAGAGTTATATAAAGGGTTCTTTTAACCATTCTCCTGTCTGGTTCCCGCACCTACTTCAGCTGTCATTCTAAAAATTAAGTAACTAAGACATTACTAAGTAAATGATAGTATTAAAGGTAAAAGGTTTCACTTTATCTGGTAAAAGACGAATTGAGTCAGGTTGAGGCTATTTAATAGCTAAATAGCCTCAACCTGACGGACGTAAAGCGAATTATCGCTATGTTTGAAAGTAACTATAGAGACTTTTAAAAAAACTTTTATTTAAACACGAATTTGAAAACAAATGCACGTTCTTGTGCTATCAGAGTCAACCACAATTCACGGCGATTCAACTAAAGCAGAAGTGAAATTTCAGGCCCACCAGCGGCCGAGCGGTAAATGCCGCTGAACACTGGTAGTTCGGTCCGGGGTTCGAGTTCTGGCGAATAGGCTGGCTACACGGGCGTTTTCGTGGTTTTTTCATGTGTAACGTGGATACGAGACAATTTCCCTTAAAAAGGCCTCCAAGGGACATCCCTTCCTTTCCGTGTAGTGCCTAAGGGCGGAACACATAATAAGTAAAAGTAAAAATGTGAAATTTCAGTTTAAAATTTAGAATAGGAGTCAAAAACTACACAGATAAATTTAAATCTAAGCTGACTCAGAACTTTTAACAGGCGCATTAAATTCAAATATCGGCAGCAATAGCGCAAAGCCGAATAATTACAAACTTATCCGAGCTGGCAGGAACTAGCGTAACATGCCGCGAAGGGCAGGAACACGCTCTGCCTTATAGTCGAAAACCTCATCTAACTGATTTGCATTCTGGTGAGGAAACGGAAAGGAGAAGTTATAGTGAAGGCTGAAATCATAAATAACTGGTTAATTTCAAATAATAACCTTACAAATGTAATACCTGAGTTAACTAAGAGTCATTAGGTATTTTGGAGCAGAAAAAAAGAAAAAAGAATAATACTCTCGTCGGGATGCTTGTCTCCGGACCTTCTTGATTGCCAGCCGAACATGCTTCCAGTTACACCCTGATCGCACGCATTAATGAATGATAAATTCCTTGTATTCTCCCTCACTTAAAGGACGACTGGCAATGAGGAGATCCGTTTGCCAAATCCAGTCAGTGACAAATTATCGTCCACTTTATTTGTAGTTCAGCGCGATCTTTTTTTTTTTTTTTTTTTTTTTTTTTTTTTATTTTTTTTTTTTTTTTTTTTTTTTTTTTTTGAGCAAGAGACATGTAAAATCAGCGATAATTTCACAAGAATTCGAGCTCTGAGCTTGCTGATTGCCAAATGGGCGTGCTTTCAGTTACACGATGACGTCATGCGACAAGGAAGGAGGGAACTCCTTACATTCTACTCTACTCCACTTTCACGGTCTCTGGGACACGGGATTTTAACTCCGAACATCCCGACTACCAGCTTGATGTGGTTCGAATTACAACACAAAGACACACGGCAAAGAAAGAGAAAACTCCTTACGAATTAGTTGCAGAATGAGTTGTCATCTCATAATTTTGATACGGAAAAGTTTATCAAATAAAGCAATGACACTTTTGTTTATTCTTTATCCTTTTAAAATTTTTCTTTCTTTCCCTCTCACACTTTTGAGCTTTTTATACTTGCAAATGTAAAAATAAATTCATTTCTAATTCAAGATTTCCTATGCACCGTATTTAATTCCTTTGTGAGAACAAAAATATTTCTATACGACATATTTAATTCCTTTGCGAGGAGTGAAATATTCAATTAAAGAGATATATAAATGCTTTACAAAACGAGAATCCCCCCTGCCCCCTTCCCTGCCCTAAATGATGCAATCGTTTGCATAATAATTGCTGTCGCCTTTGCGTGCAGGAGATACGAGAACCCCAAAGATGAACTTCGAAGTAACCGCAAAGTGCATATATTTGTATTCTTTACACCTCCATTCTTATACTTCGAATCGAACGAGAAGTTTCGCAACATTTTGGTGACCTGCGAGCTTTCGCAATTTTAAAAACTTTTCTATTTGGCTTCCCAATCAATTCAAATTTTTTTATTACTTTCTGGCTTTTGAAATTTTGTTTGTTATATTAACTGATTGCTTCTATTTTGTAATTTGTATGCTTATATGGACTGTAGTCTGATTAGAAAAACTGGTACTTAACTGGTAGTAAACATAGCGTGTAATAGGATCTTTAGAAAGTTAAATCAGCTTATGCTACATGAATTGCATTGTTTGAAATAAGCAAAATACAAAACGAAATCGAAAAATAAATTGTGAAACATAACAAAATCTTTCAATAAGGCGAACACACTTCATTAAAGCAATACATGTTCTCTTGTTCTAACCTCAATTCTAATCTTACAGATGTTATACATATGCTTGAATGCGCAACTGTAGTATACTTTAGAACTTAGCAAATGATACTGTTTTGTAATCTTCCTTATGAAACTGATGGGCATTCTGTATAATTCTTCTAGTAACAGAGATTGTTTATCCGATATTGACTTAAAAAATGTTCTATCCACCATAATTGTTTAAAAAACGCAGAAAAAGCGATAAAAAAAAGACAGAAAAAGTTTAAAAATGTTAGAAAAGTTATAAAAGTTAAACAAAGACAGAAAACGCGATGTTATCAAAGAAAATTTTTTATCACATATTAATTACAAATATATTATTATACTTAACTATATGAACATCGTAAAATACAGTATTCATATCAAATATAAACGAAGTGTAACGCACAGTAAAATATTATGAGCATAATAGCTAAAGATGTAGAGACGCTAGGTTATTTTCGATGTCAGAAAGTTGAAGGAATCAGCAAATGCTCTTGCCGGGACTCGAACCTCGGATCTCTCGAATACGCGCCGAGTGTGCTGGCCATTACATCACGTAGCCATGTTAAGAAGGCGGGAGAAATGCCTTATATACTCCCCCTTTTAAAGGGCGACTGAGGATTAGGGGACCCAATCGCTCGAATCCTGGTGGTGAAGAATCAACATTCCCCACCGTTTTTTGTTCGGGCGCCACTGAAGAGACATTAGGTTATTTTCGATTTTAGGAAGTTCAAGAAATGAGCAAATGCCCTCGCCGGGACTCGAACCTTGGACTTCTCGAATAGGTGTCGAGTGTGCTGGCTATTAAACCATAAAGGCATACTGAGAAGGCGGGAGAAATACCTTATAAAGATTGATAGCTAAATTAAACAACCATTTAAACGAACTAGCTGTTTCCCATGAATTGATTCGATTAAATTTTAAAGACGTTTTACTTCCCAACGTGATTGAATTTCCTTCTGTTCTTATACCTTAAGATGTAACCATGAAACATATATAAAAACGGAATTCAAGTATTACATCTACATATATAAATACGATGACTTAACTTGGGACCTTTTGTACTCATATGTAAAACTATGGAATTATTGATAGGCTGTATGAAGCTTTTACAGAATGTTTATTACCAAATTTACTTTTTATAGGGTAATAGTGAGTCGCGTAAGGGCGTCATAAAATACAGCTTCTGCATGAAAAGAACCTGCATCTGATGATAAAAGTGTTAGACTGCAAACTTTAATGGAGGCGAAAGGTTTCTTCATATAAATACCCATCTTCATATAAAATTGAGTCTTATTAAATCGCTTAGTTAAAAGAACAGATGGAGTCTTTTATTGAAGGACGAATATATGCTGAATACAGATGACACCACATGACTTCCTTGTACGGCCTATTAAAATATACACGTTTTTTGCTACTTATTTCCTCGGATTTCATTACCGATGTATTTCTCACTCAATTAATTCAGTTCTTACATCGCGGCAAGGCAAAAATACTTAAAAACTCAAAATACTTTCATTAAAAATTGCAGCACATCAAATGCAGTTAAAAAAATTGCAATTAAAATTACAGTTCTACGCAAAAACAAGTAATTCTGCATTCTGCCAACGGGCAAGAAGACAAATTTTTCGACGCACAAAACTGAAAGTTTGCTTTTGGTTTTGCATGGCAAAAAGCCACTGAAGTTGGTGCAGAAACTGACTTAATTCACTATTCTATTAAGAGCTTCAAATATAAACAAATGGCGGTTTCGTTAGGCTTAGCAATGCCACCTAAACTTTTAAATTGTTGAAAATTCTACAAGTATTGCAGGAAGCTTAGTTAAAGGCATAAAAAACTAAACCGGAACATAAGAACAGGATAATTCAATCACTTTTAAAGCTAAAAATGCGCAATTTACCAACATAAGAAAATTGAGCTTACCGAGCCGGGTAACAGAATGGGTGCATATATATACTTTTGGTGCTGTTATAGCAGTCATGTATACAAAATTTCAACATTCTGAGGCTATTCGTTTTTGAGTTATGCGAGATATACATACGTACGTATGTATATGATTTTTTTTTCGTGACTGAATTCATTTTAAATCCATTTTACACCGTTTTGCGGAAAAGAATCCATTAATTTTTCCGTACGTACAGATTTCACGCAAAAACATTGCCCAAATGGATTCGAGTGCGGTCAAAATGGATTTTTTCGTTGAAATATGATACTCGAAATTTTTCGCAATTAAAGTAAAAAGGACCGTAATTTTCTCAAACTTTAACAAGAGCGATAGCTGAAATGAAGCAGAAAAAGAGACTGGGAATGCATTTCGCAGAGTTATAGCAATTTTGTGGAAAGCAAGACAAATGAAAAATACAAGAATTATATATAATAATTAAACACTATATTCCTTTCTCGTATCTCTCAAATTTTAATGATTTTTTCCCTTAAAATTTTAAAACTGTTTTAAGCGAGCATACAGTAAAATTTCACCAGAAAATTTTTCATATAGAAAGAAAATAGAATGGAAGAATGGAAAATTAAATCCAAATATAATGGCTACTTACTGCTCGACTAATTGGTGACTGCAAAGAATATACAGTAATGCAATTACGTCTGCTTTTATGAATTAAATTTATGCAAATTGATAGTAGTTATGGCTAGTTCAATTTCTACACCTGAAATATTTTTACAAACAAAAATGAATCAGCACTAATAATTAAGTATTGTTAAATTAAACGTATTTTTCTTTCTTCTTTAAAACTGGTGGATGTTAGGGAAAAATAAATGTCATGCTCAGAATAAAAAAAGACAGGAAATCTGGCGGAAATGCATAAAAAAGTTCCAAGAAAGGAAAATGTTTTTAAATGCAGAACAGCGTTTTTTTCTCGTTTGTAAATCAATTTACAAACTTTGAAAATGTTTTTTAATATTTAACTGAAATTGATAAACAATAAACATTTTGAAAACAAATTGTACGAAAATAACTTTAACAGAACGCTTTAGTTCTTTTAATCATTTTAAAAGCGTTTTTTTAATATTTCACTGAAATTGCCAAACAAAAAACATATTGAAAGCAAACTGTAGGAAAACGATTTGAACAGAACATTTTAATTCTTTTAATCATTTTCCACTAATTGTACAGGATTAATCTGCTTTGAGTTAGTTAAAGTGTTATCTCAAAATTAAATGTAAAATTGCAATCTCAACATTAAATGATTTGTTGAAAAGAAATTTGACTTAGAAAACGACTCGCTAACATACACTAATCATCAGTTTGTAAAATTGTTAAGTTATATTTTAAATTATTTTTATTAAGCCAACTTATTTCGGTTAATTTGTACATACGTAAGTCATATATTTTATTCCATGATTGAAAAAATCGTTTCAGGTGCTCATAATGTAATAAGGTTGTGGTTACAGAGTTTTTTGTAAAACCTCACGAACGACTGCTCTATCCATAGTATACTTATAGTAAAATATAGCCAATTTATGAACTCATTAGTTTTGTTATTTAACTTCATACTACTTGAAAAAAAAGTAGTATACATACTTCTCAATGATAAATAAATAAAAAAAATTAAAGAAATGTGGAAGCTTTTTGATTTTATATTAGGTTCCAAAAGAGTTTCTTTTTAACATTTTGTGTATTACCTTTATTTATTAAACATCATTCGCACTTAAACCATATAAAGTATTTCTCCAGTCTTCTTAGCATGCCTTCGTTTTGCAATGGTTAACACACTCGGAACGTGTTCGAGAGGTCCGTGGTACGGGTCCCGGCGAGTGTATTGCTCATTTTTCATCTCTCTTGCTTCGAAATAACCCAATGTCTCTACAACCATAAAATTCAATTCAACAGCAATATCACAAAATATTTACAAAGAGCATATCTTTAGAATCGCGCGTTGAAGATAATTATAATTTTTCTTTCGTACAGTGTTGCCATTGCTCGTTTTGAAATTGTTGAGTTTGTTAATAGAAAATTCGTCGTTTTTCAAAATGTTTTACAAAATATGAAATAGATGACAAAGCAAATTCCAAATTTAGGTTTCCAGATGCCTATATTCGAGTGGAGGACTACGTTATTCAAAATGTGATGTCTTTAGGTACCGTAATTTTTGCACAGTGAGAGATACATACATACATTCATGCAGATTCTTCATTATTTAATTCCTTTAAATATAATGTAGGGCGATACTATTTGGTGGCAACAATTTGAAAAGTGATACGCCGTTTTACTGTGGACGACGCAAAATGCCAAAAAGAAATTATTAGTCCTTCTGGACAAATTGCCCCTTTGGTCTAATAATATTCATACAAATATATTAGGAACAATTTTGCTTTTATATACATTAAATCTTCAAATAGCTCTGAATTTTGGAATTTATTTATATTGCATTTTAAAAATTTTTCAGTAAAAATATTGATTTAAATGCTATATTTCAATAACATAAGAAGAATTTAAAAGAATACAAAGCAAGAAATTCCTCTCTAAAGTTCTTTTCTTCTTTAAAAATTAAGTGTTTTGCTGCTCTAAGAGATAAATGATGGCAATAACGTCAAGCGATTTACTCAGAGAGCATTTATTTCTGTAAGCCTTAAGGCGTTAAAGTGAAAGGCGAAACAAAGTTGTTGATTGGAATGTACTGAGTTGGCAGCCAATAAGAATTGCAAAAATATGTTGTTTAAAAAGCAGTTTAATAACAGGTTGATCAAAACTTGCCCATAAATTAGAATATTACTGATTACGATTCCTGGGTTATTGTGCTTGTGAAAAGTTAGGTTGCCTATGTAAGAAAAGAAGAACATAAATAGGTTTAGAATATTATAAACATGATGTATTATAACTGTGCTGTGAGCTGTCAATGAAATATTGAAATTATTTAGACGTATGTATTGCGAAAAGTTCGACATTTCTTGCAGGCATTAGATTTACTAATTGCTCGGAATAAAACAGAAAAAGTAAATAGGTAGTTGGTGTTCTTGAGGAAGGATAAGTTGCTATCCTAGTACAAAATGAAAATACTGAATTTACAAATTTTGCATTAACTTGCTTAAAATGTCTGTGTGCTTTGTTCATCAAAATAGAAGTAGAAGTCAATCAAGTAATTTATGAAACTTTTTATTATAACTTCTTGCGTGGAAGACTGGATTAACTTGCTTACATATGAAAAAGCAAATGACGGCTACATGCCTAACTTCAGTGCAGTTTTAGCAAAAGAACTCTAAGAGATGAATTCCGAGAGTCCTCTTTACAACTTCTCTTACCTCCAATTTCTCAGATGGACTTACTGATTGACGGGGTCAAAGTGCCATCATTTTCACAGGCATTAGTGTCACAAACATCCTTGTTTTATACAGGATTCATGTTTGATTATACAGGATACATGGTAGGAAGCTGCTCTAGCAACACAGTGGCTGGAATGATTGTCATTTAAAAAGAATACAAAAGTCCTTGTACATTTTTCTATTTCTATAAAGCAACAGAAAACTTTTATCGTGAACATTACTATTCAGAACCGTTTGCAGCATCAAGCTTCAACAAAGACGTCAAAAGAATGAAAAACATTAGCCAGTTTGTAGGGTTTAATGTTAGTTAACCAGTTGTTATTTTGTCCATACTTTCAATCCTAACTTCGTCGGCTCCCACCAGGATTCAAAATAGTTAATGTATTTAAACACTGATTTCGAAGCCCGAAAAAGAGCTTCTGGAAACTACCATTGACCCTCACTCTGTTACTTATCCATGAGACTAAATGATTTAATTGGGCTTTAGTAGCCCTAACTGTTCATGAAAAGTTAGAGATCACAGCTAAAGTTTTTAAACGCGTTGTACCTTGTAAATTTTATATTTTGAATTTTCTTCAGCTTTTGTTTTTCATTTCCTGCAAGCTGTGGGAATTAAACTAATCTTGAATTAAACTGCTATTAAACTTGTAGAGTCATCAGGTTATTTGGAAGCAGGGATGTGAAAAATGAGCAATGCCCTCGCCGGGGCTCGAACCACGGACTTCTCGAATACGCGTGAGCGTGCTGACCACTACACCACGAAGGCATGCGAAGAAGGCAGTAAAAATACCTCATATACTCCCCCTTTTAAAGGGCGACTGGAGATTAGGGGACCCAGTCGCCAAATCCCGGTGGTAGAGAATCATCATCCACCACCTTTTTTTTGGTCGGGCGCCACTTGTAGAGACAGTAGGTATTTTGAAGCAGGAGATAAGAGAAATGACCAACGCCCTCGCCGGGATTCGAATCACGGACCTCTCGCATACGCGTCGAGCGGGCTGACCACTACGCCACGAAGGCATGCGAAGAAGACAGGAGAAATATCTTATAAACTAACCTTGATTTTTTTTTAATTTACATAAGTTTTCTAACCATCAGCCTGAAGGCAACTTCATAGTGGGGATTAGAATTTCAATGGAGTATCGAACCCAGCTACACACTTTTAAATACGATTCTTTGAAGGCTACGTGTTATGTCGGAATGATGCCTTACACCCTATTGTAAAAGTCTATGCTGCAGCACCTGTTCTGACGTCCTTCATATGGATGATGATGATGATGCCTCTCTCCATCGAGTCAACATCATTAACGATTACCTGAAGAGTGAGGCCAATGCTAATACAAAGTGACTGCCATATTTTCCCGCCCTTAATCGCACTGAATATCTTTGGGTGTTGTCATAGACTTAAGAAAGGAAGGAGGGTCCGCACTACAAGTGAAGCACTGCTCCGAAGCTTCGGTCTCCAGATGGGGTGTTTTTTGTTTACGTTCAGAAGCTCCCTCGCAAGCGCTTCGATAGTACTTCGACACACGACAGTTCCATACAAATCGAAAAACGGGACATTTTCGCATAAAATAAGCATTCATTGTGTGATGGATAACAGCAATTTGTATAGTCTAGTGACATTTACTCAAAAATTACATCTTTTATTATTGATGGTAATATAACTTTATTATATTATCTTGCTTACTTTTCGATCACTAACAACAGCTATTTTGATTATGAATTTGCTTTATAAAATTCTAAGCTACTGAACTGCAAAAAATATAGATTTTAGCAAAAATGTTATGCTTAAAGAGTGAAAAATACCTTACGGTGCCTTTAAAATTGCATACGTATTTCGATACCCTCGATAGAGTATTCGCTACTTTCATTTTATGTTCCGAATGCCAAAATGTTTTATATAAAATAAATGTTTTTGCCATCCATGTAACATTGTAACATGCACTTTTTAAAAATTTTTAGAGGAGAGGCTTTATAGTTGCTCATTTGAAACTCATTGTTTTATTTTTATATAACTGAAAAATAATCACTTTGGATTTACACTTTTTACTTATTTGGTTTCATTACTTATTAAAAATTGAAATTAAATGGGGTTAATTAAAAAAATAAAATTGCCACTAAATGCTGCAATCCTTGTCAAAATTAATGAATATGTACACAGATATGCCAATAAGTTAACATTTTCTTGATTTGTAATCACACATTTGGGTAACATCATGTACAGTTTTACACAAATATGTAGAGCAGAAACTGACACATTTGCGAATTCGGCGGAAGTACCATGTGCGGTCAAGATGATGTGACCATGTGAACGTGACACATCATCAAGACAACTTATTAAGAATTTAAAAATAGGGTAATCAACAGAGATCAAAACATCCTGCCAAAGGAGATCCGATCATGAATTTACTAGAAGATTTTAATTTGATAATGAATGTCCGTTTTTTAAGTCAAAAGTTTGGAACTTGGTGGCCAAATGTAAATATAAAATTATGCATGTTAAACTATTTGTAGTTTTGCACATAGGTCAGGTTAAGTTTTTATTAAATAGAGTAAGATATGCAAGGGCTATATACCCAAAGGGTGAGATGCCATCGTGGAAGAATTTCGAAGAAAAACTGACCTTTGGGTGGGTATTAAAAAGAATGCATGTAATTTTCATTCAAATATATTTATTTATACATATTTCTTATGTAAAAGTTTCGGGTATATGCTAAATTATTGTAAATTACTTTACTCGAAAAATATAGTGAATGCACAGAAATTAAAGATTTGCACAAGCCGAAAATGAAAAATATAAAATATGTATGGATATTTATGCATATGCTTGCAAAAAGCATATTTGTATAAATATTGAAATTGTGCATGCATAAATTTATATATATACATAATAAATTTATGCATATGCTTGCATAATTTCGATATTAATAATACAATAAACTTTGATCTTAATTTTTGTAATTCCTAACCTAATAAAATGGAATTACCTTGTAAGGTTTATCCTAAGTTTTTTAACAGTTATTTTAAGTTTTGTATGTTTCCTATCTTATCCTAATTTCAGCTTGCAGTTTCCTGCCAGAATGTAAATTCAAACGCAGTTAATGCAAATGAGAAAGAGTACTATTTAAGTCGTGACTTCACCTACTTCGGGAGAGAGAATTTGATTCCTTGACTAGTGCGCGTTTGCCTTTTGGCTACGTCTCTCTGAGCTATTGCTAAGCTCGGCCATACCTTAGGCCCTTGCTTGGCTTTGCCGATTTAATTAATACTTAGGGGCCAACTAGTTGGATTTCGGATAGCTTCGGAAATACCTTTCAAATAGCTTAGTTAATCTAGTTTTAGTTTAAATTATTATAAGTTTAAGCCCGAGTGGAGGCTTTGTGTAAAGCTCCAAGTAGGAACTGACTGTAAATATACTGAAAAATAAAGGTCTCTAAACCCTCCTTAAGTCTTACGTGTTCTGTTCACACACTTAAACAATTATTCGCTTGTTAGTGTTCGTGGGGTTCTAAGTTAGAACTCTAGGATTAAATAGTAAAACCGCACAACCTCAAAACTTTTTTCTAATGTAATTAACGAAAACTGTTGAAAATATTTCATTCAAATTAAACTGTTCTGTGAAAAGTATAGCATTTCATTCCGTTCAGAATGAAATGTTTAAAAATGTATTCTTTTCAGATACTTAGGACTCTGAAATATTGTAGAAAAAGAAAATATATACATTTGTATGTATATTTACGACGTAATTACAAAATAATTACATCCGATCGTGTCAAAGCCCATTGATCTTAATGATAAGTAACTGAATGTTTTGATCACCACGCAGGGATCGCCAGTGCTTCAAAGCAGTGTATGAGGAAAACCGGTTAGGGCCTCTCCTTCTTACTTCCTACCTCCATAGGTGTCATCTGCGGAGGTTAAACCAAAGAAAACTCCTCCAGCTAGTCTCAGACAGTTGGAAACTGCTCTAATAGAGAAATGGCCATTGCTAGTGTCTGCGATAGTACTTAATCACCTAATTCCAACAATCCCTGCAAATTTTGTGTGAAGGTCCTTTTGGTCATATACCTTATTAATGTACGTTTTGTTTGCTTGTTTTTAGGTTTAAAGATTAATTTGTTAGTGACCCAAATGTGACCTCATAATATAATTTACGAAATTCCTTGTTTTCTTTCATAGATAAATAAAGTTGCTGTCTTCATGTGTAATTAGGTGTTAATAAAAATTTTCCATTCCCTTTTTGTTGGTTTTATCGTTGTATGCTTAAAACAGAGCAGAATCATTCAGATAAACAAAAGCGTTCTTAAATTCTGAAGTATCATGCTATTAAACTAATCCTTAAACTATTTTCTGAGATAAAAATTTATATACCGAGAGAACAAATTTTAGTACTTAGTCTTCCATCAAATTCTAAGTTTAGCAATTTAAAAACAGAAAATATTCACAGAGAAGAATTAGCTATTTATACAAATGAATTAAAACGAGTATTTAAATAGATTGAAAAAAACATACAACTTAAATAACTCAAGTTGAAATAATATCAGCTCTAATTTGAATAAACTGCCTAAGAAAATAAAAAATATTTCCTGCTTCATTTTCTCGTGCGCTTTTAAAAACTTCATTTGATCTCTGCCTTCATTATTAAAAGAATAAAAAAAGAAACTTTCGAAAGGAGGAAACGTCAACTTCATAATGGAGAAAATCAATATAATCGTCTGACAACACTAGTGGAAGTAATTCCATTGTTGCAGATCATTGATCTGACTATCCGTTACAGGAAAATACCATGAAATTGATACAATAAAGCAGAAAATTGGATAAAATATTAGCTAAAGGAGGAGGTAAATTAGCTGATACATAATTCTGTCGCTTTTCCCTCATACTAATAACTCGTCTTGATAATCTATGAAGCTTGGAACATCACTAGATTAAAGAAAATTTTCGTTTGCAATTTTAGATGAAAGCTCAGATTTAAGAAAACAATTTGAACATAAAATGCATTTAAGCGAAACAGAGTGAACGTGAAATATAAAAAATCTGTTGTGTACACTATATGACTTCCTTGTACGGAATATTAAATTATATGCATTTTTTCTTACATTTCATTAAAACTTGTTGGATTGAATTAAATCTACTTCGTCGACAGCGCATAAACCACAATAGAATAAATGCACTCTTTAAAATTCCTTGTATTTGTTTACCATGGCTAAACTGTGGCGCTAAGTTCACTTAACAGCATTACATCTCATTCATTTTATTACTCAAAATGTACAAAAATTATGTATATTATCTGAGGAATTATCTGATCATTGTCACATGTTCTATTCAAATACTGAAAGACATCTGAAAGATGTATAATAGAAATTAAACAAACCAAAAAAGAAAAAAAAAAAATCTGAAATGTTTCAGATTTTAAATTACGTCCAAACGGGAGATTTTTTTTAACCTTTATTTAATAAATATCATGTTTTTTGCACTTAAACCATAAAATTCAGTTCAACAGCAATATCGCAAAATAATTTTAAAATAAGCATATCTTTAGATTAATCGATACACAGTTCCTCGCGCTGGAGATAAAAAGATTTTTTCCCTCGTAGAGTGTTGCCATTACTCGCTTTTAAATAGTTGAATTTGTTATTCAAAAATTCGTTAAAATTTTGCAAAATATGAAATAGATAATAAAACAAATTCCAAATCTCGACTTCCAGATGCCCATATTCGGGTGGAAACGTACGTTATTCAAAACTGGATGGCTCTAGGTACCGTCGTTATCACAATGCGAGAAACATACATACATTTATGAAGATTCTTCATTATTTAATTTCTTTAAATATGATACAGGGCGATAATATTTGGTGGTAGCAATTTGAAAAGTGAATCGGACATTTATAGTGAATAACGCAAAATGCCAAAACGAAAACAATAGTCCTTCAGGGACAAAGTTTTTTGGACTTAAAAAAAAAAAAAAAAAAAAAAAACAGTTTTTTACAGACGATTCAGTATGGCGCGCGAACTGCAAGTTCTTTGGTTCAATTCAATATCACCATAGAACTAGAGGGGGACTGACTAAAAAAACAAAGCGTACAGGGGACGGTGGAGGGTGCTGAGAGATACCGAAACATGTTTTCTCTTTCTTTCCACTTTTTTCACTTCCCTGTAAGGTTTACCTTATATTAATTAACAGTTATTTTAAGTTTTTTATCTTTCCTATCTTAATGAATTACAATTTCCTGTCAGAATGTGAATTCAGAAATGCAGATAATGCAAATGAGAATGAGTACTATTCAAGTCGTGACTTAACCGACTTCAAGAGAGAGAGTCTGATTCCCTGACTAACGCGCGTTTGACTTCTGGCTACACCTCTCTTAGCTGTTATACTCGGCCATATCTTAGGCCCTTGCTAGGCTTCGCCGATTTAACTAATACTTGGGGGCCAGCTAGTTAGATTCTGATAGCTTCGGCTATATTATTTGAGAGCTTAGTTAAGCTAGTTTTAGTTCAAATTATTAGTATTTTAGTTCAAGCCCGAGTGGCGGCTTTATTGTAAAGTTCCAAGTCGGAACTGATTGTAAATGTATTGAATAATAAAGAGTTTTAAACCCTTCTCAAGTTTCACGTGTTCTGTTCACACTTAAGCGATTATTCGCTTGTTAAGTGTTCGTGGGGTTAGGAGTTTGAAGTAAGAAATAAAGAGTTAAACCCCACAATTTATTTCCTCGAATAAATTTCAGAATGGGTTCAGCATGACTTAATTTGCAATAATAAAATAAGGCGTTATCTTTGTCATTGAGAAGTTTAGTTTCTCTAGATTGGCAACAAATCCACTATTGTACTAAGCTTCAAATGTAAATTTATATGGCTGCTTTCGTAAAAATAATTAAGCTTAGCTGCACTTAAACAGCTTTTAAATTGTTGATAATTCTACAAATATTGCATGCAGATTTACTAAAGGCATAAAAACCTTAACCGGAAGATAAGAACAACATAATTCAATCATTTTTAAAGCAAAAAGTGCGCAATTTATCAACATATAAGAATAAAAAAAGCTGAGAATTCTTTTGTTTCAGCTTGCTTTGCATTCCGAATTCCAGTTTATCACATACAGTGCTTCCAAAAAGCATAATAATGGATTATAAATAGTTCTCATTACTTTCTGTATCAAAATTTGCATTCTGGTTCTGAAAAATTGTACATTAAGCAATTGCTTAGAAAATTTATCACTTTTATTAAAGAAGTGTTACTCCAAACATAAAATACACGCACTGGAGAAGCCAAAGGCCTCCCATATTATTTTAAATTTTAACAATTTTCTTGCTTTTCATTTCAATTATCATTTCAACTTTTTTATGAAGCATTTCATACTTTTCATTAAATGACATGTGTGTAAAATAACGGAGAAAACTAAGATATTCGAAGATCAGAAATTTTCCTCCTAATAACTACCTATTAAATAAATACGAAATATCTTCTGTTTAGTTTTTCTATACGTAATAGAACATTCGATCTTAAATTTTATAGTTTTAAAGTTTTTGCAACATTTATTTAAAATCTTCAAAAGTTTACTGATTTATGCCAAAATTTTTTATTTTGATAAACATTTTAAATTTTACACTGTGAAATATGATTCAATTAATGTTCCTAATATTATTCAGTTAATTTAATTAATTATTATTAGTAGTGTGAAACGGGGGGTTCAGGGGCAGGAGGCGGATTGCGGATGAGCCCGGAAGCA
>KK119860.1:3435-49328 GCA_000611955.2 Stegodyphus mimosarum
ACAAATATATACATATATATATATATATATATATATATATATATATATATTTCTTTGAAACAGGTTTTGTGTGCCTTAAACTTTTATGTTTCTGGAAGTTACCAAAGATATTTTGGTAATGAGAGATATATAGGGCTGAACTAGAAAATATGTCAGTTGGTGTATTTCTGAAATACCAGATGCTAGTTTTTCTGGTATTTTCACCAAATGGATAACATTTTTCAACAAAACACAATCAAATTAGGATTCAATCGAAAGTTTGGATTTCCTGGTGTCATAGGCGCTGTAATGGTACCCACGTACCTGTAATTGCATCTAATGATACGGAAAAATGGCAAGGTCTATTTATATAACCAGAAAATCCTACCATTCGCTTACTGTGCAGTTGTTATGTAATTTTTACTTCCATTTTATATAATATATATTATTTTGTTTTTGTGTATATATATATACATATATACCTAAATATGCGTGTGTGTGCATTTATATGCAAGGTGATATGTTTTGTGATTTAACCTATAGTTATATAATTTTTTAATTTTCCTTTCTATCACTTTTGTTAAAAATTTGTTATAATTTTACTCACAAGTAAATCGCTTTTTAGTGCATCATTCCTAAGTTTTCTGCTGCATATCTATGATACATAGTATGTCTGTAGTTACATGATAAGTATAATTCATGAATCAATAACATTATTGATGTAATCATCGGCTGGCAAGAATTCAAAATTTTTTTTATTCAAATTCAATAGGAATACTAAACACGAGTACGCGATGCTATATTCAATGATTTGATTTACGACATTGTTGCATAACCTTTTAAGACAAAAATATATTTTAATCGGAAAATTCCTGTTAACAAATAGTTTACAAACATGTAACCTTTTAGAAAACTTCCTTTTTGAAAAAGGTCATACGTCAAATTATGCTTACGTTTCTTCACATAGCTGCAGTTTTGGAAAGGCCATTTCTTTCTGCGTTTAAAATATCCACTGACTCCTCCCATTTCTTTTTTTTGTGCTCTTTACTAAATGTGCTATCAAGTTCACCACTTAACATCTGCAGATTTTTATCAAGAAATTTTGACCATTTATTCGAACTTTTTTTTCTTACCGCCATTCTTAGTGATAAGCACAAGCGAAGCAGCACTTTTGACAACAAACTACCCCTTCCTCTGAGCCTCGAGTAATGTAGAGCTACTAGAGATAGTACCCTTTATAGTAGCCTTAGAGTAATGTAGGGGTGAGACAGACTGGTTGCTGTGCAATGCACGTCACTTCCGCACGGAATTTCCCCTTCATTTTCGGCGGACGGAATTGGAAGGGGTCAGACTCGCTCTCCTGTCTGCTGTCGAGTGGAAAAAGAATCCCTACTGGTTTTCCGACATCGATCTCGGTGTCCAGAATAAACCCCTTGTCTCCTTCGTTGAATCGATGCCCAGTAGCTCTAGTCTCGTATCGCAGCTTCATCTTGTCCGTCGTCATGTTGACTCGCTTTCGTGCAAAATTGTGCATCACTTCAAACCGGGCCTGGCGATGTTGGATGTATTTCTCAGACGATGAAGGCGCATCCGGATAGCGACCAAACAAGAGATCAGAAAACAGACGAAGGTCACGAACGAAGAGCATCTGAGATGGGCAATAGTCTGTTGTCTCGTAGACAGCACTGCGGTAAGCCAGTAAAAACAGTGTTAACTTCTTGTCCCAGTTCTGTTGGTTTCTGGAAACTACAAATGAGAGGTTAATAAGGATGGTTCGGTAAAACCTCTCTACCATACCGTCTGACCGGGGATGTAAAGGCGTCGTTTGGGTTTTGTCGATGCCGAGTAGCTTGCAGAGCTCTTTGATTACAGCCGAGGTAAAATTCCTTCCCTGAGCGGAATTTAACTCAAGAGGCACTCCGAACCTGGAAATCCAGCGCTGTATCATTACCTCTCCCACTGTGATAGCCTTTTGATCAGGAATAGGATAACCTTCAGACCACTTGGTGAAATAATTGATGACAACAAGGAAGTATTTGTTGCCATCAGCAGTTCGTGGGAGAGGTCACAATATGTCAAAGGCGATATGTTCAAAAGGCGCTCCTACGTTGCAACGTTGCAACTTGCCTCGACTGCTTTTCTTCGGTCCGTTCCGACCCGTACAGGCATCGCAGGATCGGCATCACTTTTGCACGTCATCCTTTGCATTACTCCAGTAAAAACGCTCTCGAAATCTCTGCAAGCTCTTCATTCTTCCGAAATGACCCCCTATAGGGCTGCTATGTACTTCTTTAAGGACGTCCAGGACCCGGGATCTTGGGAGTATCAGCTGTCATCGGAATGTCTTTCCATCATCCGGTTCGAATTTCCGGTACAAGACGCCATTTGGTATGCCGAGTGAATCTCAGAGTCCCCAAATATTGTTTTGTTGTAGCACTACAGATCGAAACATCTTCCAGATGGATGTTCCTGAGTTCTTTGTCACTCCATGGGTCTTGATCAGCCGATGTTGATGTAATATGCCCTGCGACTGGATTAAGCACCTCATATTTCGTTTCGACTTCGGAACAATATCGGCAGCTGTTTGGGCAGGATCTTCTAGACACGGCGTTGACGTTTCCATGTGACGGCGTTGACGTTTCCAGTTGGTATTTAGCTTCGACCTTAGAATAATATCGGCAGTTTTCTGGGCAATGTCTTCTAGACAAAGCGTCAGCGTTTCCGTGCGACTGTCCCTTGCGATGACGGACAGTGATGCCATATTCCTGGAGTCTGTATCCACCAGCCTATTTGGCCTTCACGATTCTTGAAATTTAAAACCCAGGTCAACGAAGCATGATACGTGCGGAGCAGGAATTTTCTGTCGTAGATATAATGACGGAAGTGTTCTACGGCTTTAACTATAGCGAGCAACTATTTCCTGGTGACACATTAATTCTTCTTCGGTTTTAATAGGCACTTGCTCCAGTAGGCCACGACACGTTCTTGGCGTTTACTTCTTGGGACAAAACAGCACCGACACTCTTATTGCTCGCATCCGTGTCGAGAATAAATGATTTGTCGAGCTTAGGATACGTCAGGATTGGAGCCCATGTTAAAGCTTCTTTCAAGTTGTTAAATACATCCTCACGTTCGTTTGTCCACAAGAACTTCTGCTCGCTCTCTGTCTAGTGAAGTGGTCTTGCGATGATAAAAGAAAAGTCTTTCAAGAATCTCCTATAATACATGCAAAGCCCCAGGAAACTCCTTAGCTGTTGAATATTTTCGGGGCGTCTCCAGTCTTTAACTGCTGATACTGATTCTGGATCTCTACACACATCTTCCGCAGAGACGACATGTCCGAGGTAAGTCACTTCCTCTCTGAATAATCTGCATTCAGCGGGACTTAACTTTTAATTGGCTTCTTTCAGTTTCTGAAGCACTTTTCTAAGATTTTCTAGATCCGATTCTTTCCGACGATCGTGATGTCATCCATGTATATGAGACAGGATTCGTAGGAAAGAATTTCTAAAAAGTCTCCATTAGGCATTCGAATGTAGCCGGCGCACTGCAGAGTCCAAACGGCATCACCTTGAACTGCCGAACTCCTGTCCCGTAGTAAATACCATCTTTTCTCGGCGATCAGGATGTATTTCTACTTGCCAATATCCCTTCTTTAGATCAAGGGTCGAACACCATTTGCTTCCAGAAAACATATTCAGAATGTCGTCAGTTCTAGGAAGAGGGTGACTGTCTTTCTTCGTAACCTCGTTGCGATAGTCAACGCAAAGTCAAGTTGAACCGTCTTTCTTCCTGACGAGGAAGATGGGAGATGGTCATGGACTTGCTGAAGGCTTGATGACATCACTTCCTTGCATGTCCTTAAAAAGTGTTCTTACCTCTTCCTGTTTAGCAATCGGTAGACGTCTCGGACGTTGCTTGATTGGTAGATGATCACCGCTCTCGAATCTTTGTTGCATCAAACTAGATGGACCCACGTCACAAGACGAGCGGGAGAAAACATCTTGAAGATCTTGAATGATATGTTCGGCAGCATTCCTCTCTTTATCCTTTAATTGCGCATTCAGCTATAACTCCGATGTGATGCTCCTTGAAGTAACGGATACTGGGGTGTTACTGTTTCGTTTAATACTGGTCACTGGATTACATGCTGCAAACACTTCACCTTCCTTAATAACTCTCGTCTTCTCAGTTACATTCGTAAATCTCACCGGGTTAATGGTTCTCAATAGGTCGACGAGTGCTTAGGTTACTAGTACTCCTTACGGGCTGTTACAGTTCTTGGGATATTCTATGATGCCGTATAAGAAATTTAAATTTTCGGCTATGGATCCAGGAAGTAAAAATTCTGTAGTTACTGGTATTGTGATATCGTCTTGAGTTATGATTTTGTGGACAAATTTAACTCCTTCATCATTAATTCAGAATAAAGCTATGTTCTCAGAGGCAGAATGCTATTCGTTATTTTTAAAGAAAATGGGAAAATTGTATTTCCTTAGTAAGTCCAATCCGACTATGCAAGGATCTGTAATATCTGCCGCATATGCGTGTGATGGTAAACGGCACTTCCAGACGTGATGTTAACGTTTAATTTTTCTTCGATGTCCATCATCTTTCCGGACATAGTCTGCAGAGTAACGCAGGGCGGTGTCCAGATAAGTTTACCTTCCAGTTATTGAGCCAAATCTTTTCCGATGATCGTAATGTTGGCTTCTGCATCTATCGTCATATTGCAGGGAACTCCATTGATATGTACCATGATGAAAAGTCCATTACTGTCGCCACTCATTGCAGAAATCTGAAGCGCTTTAAAATGGGGCTTCTCATTTTCTGGCAATCTCCGCCCCACGAGACGTACACCAATTAGTTTCCCTGTTTCTTACCAGGACCGGTCTTAACATCCGTGCCCTGGGGGGTCTGCAGTTTTTTCCATATGTGCCTTTCAGCACCGCAGTTCCAGCACTTTAGGGTCGGTTTCTTGTCACTCATATTGCACCTCAAGGCACTGAGTTGTCTGCTTAAATCATCTAGACGAACACTGATGTCATCCACTGGCTCCTGGACTTGAGCAGCTCTGATTGAATGGCGGTCGACATCCGCCATTCGTAGACCTTTCTGTATTTCAGTATCCCGGATGCCGCCGATGAAGCACTGCAGGGACAGGATTTCCCTTGTTTCTGACGGACATTCTGGCAAGTCGAGATGAGACAGCCTTTCAACATCAGTGGCAAGTTCCTGGAGAGTTTCCGTGGCCATCTGTTGGCGGGATTTTAATTGAAGCCTGCTGTAGTCTTTTAAACACTTCTCCCCCAAAACGCAGCTCCAACGCACCGGACAGAGCTTCGAAATCTAGCCTTTTCTTTTCGAGAAGAGTCTGAACAATATCCGCTGCGTGTGCTCTCAGAGAAGCAGCGAGATGACGGGCCTTGGCTTGGTAATCCCCTCTATTCGCTTCTGCCACTGTAGAAAACTGTGTCTTATATACTTGCCAAGAGATCTTCCCATCATATGTGGATAACTTTAGAGACGGACGAGCAGGCATGGGTAAAAATTTAAAACCATGAGAATTGCTCCCTGCCGTCGCTACGATTTTCTTTAAGGTATAAACTTCTTTGGCGACCGCAGAAACCCTGTCATCAATTTGTTGTTCAATATGTGCTTGAACGACAGAAACTTTTTCTTCAATTTGTTGTTCGATTCACTGTTGGAGGCCGGAACTCTTCTTTCGATTCGTTGCTCCACAGCTGAAACTCTCTCTTCTATTTGTTCTTTTACAGAAGAAACTCTTTGTTAAATTTCTCCAACTTTATTTTCAACAGCGTCTATTCTGTCTTCCCTAGCCTGAAGCTTGTGTTCTATTATGCAGGTAATTTCATTTTTTTTATTTCCTCTTGACCTGCTTCAATCGTTTCTTAAACGGCTTTCATCTCTTCTTTAGCGGGTTCTTCCACCTTTTCTTGAATATCTCGCACCTCTTCTTTAACAGATACTTGGCAGCTTTCATCTCTTATTTAACGGAGTCTTGGCAAGCTTTCACCTCTTCTTTAAACGCAGCAAAGGCTTCCAGCAATTTCCTTCGTTGTTCTTCCATCGCTCTTGTGATTGGCATTCAATCCCCCTCCTGACATCAAAAAGTGTTGCGAGCATACGGGTTTGTAATGGATTTAATGCACAAGTCTGATGAAAAGTTAATAAAACTTATTCTTATCACAAGAAATATAACAAAACACTGGACTTTTCCTAAAAATATCCGTACAATATCATAATATCACGTAATATGATCAGTAGCTCTATTTTAAACTACTAAAATGTTAAATAGAATGCAATCAAAAGCGCAGAGAAAGCTAATGCGATCAACAAAATTACAGCAGCTAAGTAAACAGCAACTTACTAAATTACTGAGCTGAGATGTTTCTCTCCGGCTTTTTAAAGCTTTTTTAATCTGCCGCGAGATAATTCTAGCAGTTTCTCGAAAGCAAAAAGAATAGAATTACGGTTACAGCTAACATAGTAGTCAATTACATTTATTCAAATTAAATATCAATTACCGAGATAGACTTTTATTTAATGATAAATGCACGTGCTGTTGTGTTTTTACTTTTCTGCCGTAGCTTTCTCTTAAAATTTGTCACGAGCTGTATTGCACGGGAAAATAAAACAATTTTAATTATAATTGTACTAAGTATATCTAATTAAATCGAAAATTCATAACAATATTTTATAAGCAAGTTACAATGCATCTGCAACGGTTGTAAATCGGTTTTACTAACTTTATGCTTAGCGTTTTCAGATCCTAGGAGTTTATGCACAAGAGTGTTTCTTGATACAAATGTATTGACACAGGGCATATCAGTAGAAAGAATTGTGAGGGCTGATTCTGAAGTTATTGATGAGGTTGTTGAAGCTTGAACGTTGTACATTAGATATTTCCATCAATAAAGAAAATATGTGAAGAAATTGGAATAGATATATGTTGTAACCACGTTTCTGATTGTAAATTTAATTTCGAATATGATGGAGGAGGATTGGTATATAACGGACTAAATAGGGCTGAGTTAGAGAAACAATGTCAAGCTGGAGGATAATGTATTGTTGTTTCTCAAATTAAGCAATTTTTTAAAGTTTGATGATTTTCTTTTTAATTGTTGTAGGATATAATTGTAGGTTTAATTGTTGTTGTATATATTGAAATAATACTAATCCATTGTAGTAATGACTAATATTATACCAATGTTAAAATTCAGATAGGAGCAGTATATATGTTAAATTAGATTATAATTTGATATATACATATATGTAGGGTGTAGTTGCATTTACGAACCATAGGAACAGTCCCATTGATGACAACGGTAGTGAGATTTAGTAATTCAATGACGAAAACACGCGAGCATAATTAACACGCAGATAACACATAAATAGAAATAAGAAGAAAAAAGGTCTGTCATCATGGCATCATAAAAACGGAATGACACCATAAAAAGAATTCACAGTTTTTTTTTATTTTCTAAACTTCATCATCATTCCCGTCTAGCGTCTCGTCCGCCGAAAATGGTCACGTGATCTTGCTGGTGAGCGCGTTGCTATTATTACTTATAAAAAGAAGCATAGCCCCACATATAATATACATTTTTTTTTCCAATGGCGGGCCGTCAGCCGACTTCGGCTTGGCCACTACTAAGGCCAGAAGTGGTGGTCACTTTATTATGAAGGCACCTAATAGGTGGGCCACCTTTGCCTCCTATGAAGGGACGGACAGTTACAGCCATGCCTTCTCCGGGATTCGAACCCAGGCCCTTTGGTATCGTACCCGGCTTCCACATATATGTTATATTACATAGGATTAATTAATTAATTTAAGTTACAATATATTACATTTAAATATAATAAATTTTAGACTGTATTAAATTTAAACATTATGAAATAGTATAAATTTTATGAAAAATAATTTGTTAATAATAAACTATGTTATATTATAAGTATTAAATTAAACGCAAATTATGTTATTTTGAAGAAATGTTATGAGGTATTGTAATATAAAATTTGAAAGGAATATATTAAATTATAAGTATATTAGAGAGGAATAGATATTTAAACTAAATAAACATTATTACACAGCTTATGAAAACAAATAATCAGTAATGTTATTATTTAAGAAATTAATTTATTAAAATATTATGCTTGTGCTAGCAGTAAGGTCATCGTATGAGGGATTTGTACAATGTAAATAATAGAGTTCTATCAAAATTTGAAAATTAAAATTCTAGTGAAAACATTAAAAAATGTATTATAATTTTTTAAATCCTGAATATTTGAATATGAAAGTAATATCAAAAGACAGAGGAAAAATTATACTATTAAATGATTATAAATGTTAATAACAAATGTCAGCACTCTTTATAAGAATTTGAACCCTAAACAACTTCCTAGACTTTACATGTTAAATATGAAACCTGTTATAATGTTGAAAATCTCTACAATTTTGAAACAAAAATTATATCTACTGATAGGGAAAATTTTTTATTATTAAATTATATTTATTGTTATTAAATAGATACAAACTGAATATGTATATCCGACTTAAAATAGCATACCAAGCTGTTACATCATTAACTCACTATTGTAAACTATTGCAAATCCAAAAGTTAAGAATGTCAAAATTCACTTTTAAATAACTTTTCAAGAGATAATCCGATTTCTTAGGAAATTACATCGCTATGTTCCACTTGAGCAGAGCTTTAAAAAGATATATAATTCGATGAGGTGTAAGCATTTACTCCGCAAATCCAAAATTGTAATCCTAGAGCTCAATAAAATGCGTCATGTACAGTTAAAAGCTGAAAGTAGTTCAGCCCTAGACCAAGTTAATATAAATAAAAGAAGCAATATGCATTCGGCCATCCTGTGTCTAGATCTCAGAAATGATTTTTTAGTCATTATGGTGGCTCGCCATCCTCCAGTCCCTCCACAACATCCCCTGCCTACTCAACATCTACAAAATCATTGAAAACTTCCTCCAAAACCGCAGTAGCATCATATTGCGCAAAAACACCTTAGCTGCTACAGCACAGGCACGTGAATGTCCCAAGGGAACCTACCATGAGCGCAGATCTTTGTAACATCACGTTCAACGATATTATAAACCAGGAGTGGCCCAATTTCGCCAAAATTACAGCGTCTGCAGACGATGTCAGCTTCGTGGTCAGCGGACGAACACAAAACGTTCTTCAGCAAAATTGCCATGAAATAGTTAATATATTCCAGCATCACTGCAAGAGACATAAATTAGAAATCTGCGTCCATAAATTGCAAGTAATTATCATTCATAAGCCGGGACAAAAAATTACAAAACACCTCTCAATAAATTTAGAAACATGTAAAATGAAAAACGTCAAATCATTAAAATGTCTTGGATTACTGCTGTACCAACAATTAAACTTAATGGAACATCTCCAGGGTATAAAGATTCGCACCCACCAAATTGGACAGAACCTTCGCAAGAACTATAACCTTCAAGGATTTAACTGGGGGTTGAATCCTCTCGAAAAAAAGAGATCGCTAACATGAATACAGCGACAGTTCATCACGTGTGGCTTTCGAACCACTTCCAGCTCAGCCCCGAATGTCATGGCAGGCATTGCACCACTACATCTTCAAGCAACTGATGAGGCTACTTACTCTTCATTCTTTCAACTCAGATAAAGCATCAGCTTCACAGAGTGTATCTGTTTTGCAGATGATTACGAACAACGCTCTCCTCCATACAAAAGACATCCAGTCGATCCCCATACCAAAATAAAAATCCAAAAGAACATCAGCCCAAGAAACAAAGGATTTGAAACTTACACTGATGGATCAAAAATCGAAGGAAATGTTGGATGGACAGCATTCTTTCCAATGCAACAACATCTGGACTCTTTAATAAAACGGAAAGTGTACTTAAAATAACTCCAATAGCATACATCAAACGGAAGTCACAGCAATAAAAGCTGCCCTCAACATTCCGCCAAAAATTTCTCCAAAGTATCCATTAACTCAGACAGCCAAACAGCCATACTCTTCATCCCAAATCCAGACAACCGTTTTCACCTGACCCATGAAATTAATCAAATCTCTAAAGATCTCAATACTAAAGTAACCACAACTTGGGTCAAAGGGTACAGCGGCAACGTTGGCAACGACAATGCCGGCAAACTTGTAAGGTTTTAGTTAAACTAACCAAGTTTTATTTTAATTTAAATCTTTCTATCTCTTCTCTG
The DNA here is from genome assembly GCA_000611955.2 of Stegodyphus mimosarum. Taxonomy (NCBI): domain Eukaryota; kingdom Metazoa; phylum Arthropoda; class Arachnida; order Araneae; family Eresidae; genus Stegodyphus; species Stegodyphus mimosarum. The sequence continues at coordinate 13,671 of KK119860.1, forward strand.
TTTCAACTTCCCGTCAGAAGAAGCGCGCGTTTTCAGCTTATGCTAATTTGAAGTACAGCCAAGTACTATTTAAACCAGAGGTAGAAACCTCTCAGTGTGAGAGAGCTTTAGTCTCAGATCACGGTCAGTCTGCTCGACGTTCGCTTGACCAGCTAGCAGATAAAATTATAAGGCATAGTGCTTACTACGTGATTGCATATTGAAATAAATTGAAGTGTGATAGTATTAGTATTTCTTACTACGCACCAGTTAGTTAGAGGCAAAACTCCGCGAATTGCTCTGTGAGCAAAGTTTAATTAGATTTCTATTTTAGTTTTAGTGTTAAATTTATTTGATTGTTAAGTTCGGCCCAAGTGTGGTCTTTTACTTTCTGTATCCCTCCCGTGTTGGGAAGTGTGTAAATAATAGTGATTTAATAAAAGAGGATTTTAAATCCCATTCAAGTGCAGTTATTTTCCAGTACAGTACCTACATCAGAACAAAGCCAACATTCTTTCAGCTCCCTGTTCCAGTTCAGGACTTGAGAAGAAGAACCCTTGTAAGTACTTCACCATGTTTGCAAAGAACATAAACAGAACACTCAGTCCTGACAGTGGCGCCCGAACAAAAAGAAGAGGATGGCCTCAAAGACAAGAAGACGAACCTGAGATACCTGCTGTACATGTCCAGAATCCTGAGATAGCACCTCCTGGCATAGAAGGATTCAGCTACATCGTACAAACCATGCGAGCAACCATGAAGCCAGCGGCAAGTTTTGACGGCAAGACAGCCGTAATTAATTTCCTGGAAAAGCTAGACTCCCATGTCATGCTATATCCAGTTCACGAATTTCAGAATGTCGCTCTCGCTACCAGCTCTTTGAAGGGCCAAGCGCTAAGTTGGTTCAAGTGCATTGGAAAGAATCTTTTGGGGGAACCAGGAAGCCCCACATATACGTATGAAAATTTCAAGAATTCCTTGGTGAAAGCATTTCCTGTGGTACGAGACCGAGCCAGACTGGAAGCGGAACTCTTTAGTCGATATCAAGAAAAGATAGAAGATTTGTCTAATTTTATTTTGAGAAAAATTCAAGTTTTCAAGCTGTTGTATGGAAGTCGCCCGGAAATTATTCAAATTACACTTCCTAGGCTACTGCCTCAAGTTCAAGATTTCATCGAGCTAAGAAACCCAACAACGTTAGACAGATTATTTGAGCTCGCAGTACAATTTGAAAGCCGAAGAACAGCCGACAACGAGCGACGACGCCAATTTGAGCGTAGAAGTCAGTGGAGTTCGCCAAGATCCCAGCAGAAGCACAATCAAAGCTACGGGAATAAGGCGAAGCAATGGCCGAAGAAAGATGCGTCTCCTAAATCGAGCGGCGAACGAAGGGAATTCAATAGAAGAACAAGCAAAGATTCCTAAGGCAACCAAAATAAGAAATATTTAAACTAAGATGGATTTCCTCGAGGAAGATGAAGAAGTCCGAAGCAGCGCAAATCCCTTCCAAAATCAATTTAAACACCGTGGTCGTGAAGAATTTGAGTTTACCGAAGATTGAAGTTCTAATTAACAACATACCGGCGACGGCTCTCTTAGATACAGGAGCCCAAAGCAGCTTTATATCGGAAAGATTTTTCAAGAAGCACTTTCGCCGTTACAGAATTTTTAGTGCAAGAGACGCGGATGTCATAGCGGCCCAAGGGGAGAAGTGTAGCTGTTTAGGAAAAGTACCGTTGTTCGTGCGTATCAACGACGAGCAGGTAAAGCTTTTGTTTTATATTGTGCGAAACCTGCAAACATGTATTATTCTAGGTGTGGACTTTTTTAGATTGGCAGAAGCAAAAATTGATTTCAAAGGGGGAGAGTTGACGTTAAATATAAAGCCAATAGAAGCCAAGAATGATAAGCAACCGCAGCTGGACTTGCAACATTTACCAGCAGAAGAAAAGGAAAAACTCCAGGGACTGGTAAGTGATTTTTCGAATTTATTTAGTGATGTACCGGGTTTCACACAGGTTTTGAACCACGACATTGACACGGGGAATGCTCAGCCAGTTACGCAAAAGCCTTACCGCTATGACAGGGTCAAGGAAGAAATAATCGAATATCATATTAAGGAGATGTTAAAGAATAAAATCATCACGCCAATTTCTAGCAGTTACGCCAGCCCCGTTGTCCTGTGTAGGAAAAATAATGATTACCCGATTACGCACCCGAAACGGTGGCGTTTTGCTATAGATTATCGCAAGTTAAATTCAGTTACAAAATATCCTGTATATCCGTTGCCGATAATTGAAGAAATAATTCGAAATATTTCGTCTACAAAATACATGACTACGTTAGATCTTACGAGTGGCTATTTTCAAATTGAGGTAAAACCCGAAGACGTACACAAAGCCGCGTTCATAACGAAATCTGGCACGTACGCATTTCTTAGAATGCCTTTCGGTTTATCCGGCGCGCCGGCAACGTTCCAAAGATGTATGGACATCGTCTTAAGACCAGTCCTTGGTAAAAGCACTTTCATATATTTAGACGATATTATAATTACGAGTAGTACTCTAGAACAACACTTACAAGATTTAAGAAAAGTATTTTCATTGTTAAACGAAGCTGGTTTAAAGATAAATGCGTCTAAATGTAAATTTGCCGCAAAAGAGTTACGTTATTTAGGATTTAAAATTTCCCAAAAGGGAATCGAAACGGATCAGTCAAAAATAGTAGCCATTAGAAATTATCCTGTTCCTAAAACAGCGAAGAAATTATCGTCGTTTCTCGGGATGTGTTCATATTACCGGGCTTTCATTAAAGACTTTGCAAAAATAGCTGAGCCACTGCTAAAGTTGAAAAGAAAAAAAGCTAGGTTTTCGTGGTCAGCAGAAGCCAACTTGGCGTTTCAAAAATTGAAAGACGCATTGACTCAAGCTCCCGTCTTAAAATTTCCAGAAGGGGATAAGGGATTAGAGATTTCAGCGGACGCTTCAGATTTCGCGATTGGTGCAGTGCTTTCCCAAAATGGTCAGCCCGTGGCTTTTTTCAGCCGAACATTAAATGAAACCCAAAGAAACTATTCCGCAACAGAGAGAGAAACTCTCGCAGTGTTAGCATCAGTACAGAAATTTCGTGTGTTCTTTGGAAGTTCTCCAGTAACTGTATATACCGACCACGCGGCGGTCACTAGACTCTATTCTGGAAAAAATTTATCACCCAGATTAATAAGGTGGGCTCTCAAATTACAGGAATATAACCTAATAATTAAACATACGCCGGGAAAAGAAAATGTTGTGGCAGATGCTTTAAGCAGAATTAACTTAGATGAAAATGGAAGTGTAATTAAGATAGCCATGTTAACATCCAAAGTATTAGATTCTCGTGAAACAGTAATAGCCGAACTCAAAAAAGATCCGGAGTTCAAAAATATATACAATTATTTGGCCGACCCTGAGAATTTCAATCATCCGGATATTGTGCCGATAAGAAATAGGGCCGAAAATTACGAATTAATTGACGGACTGTTATTCTATACGAAAGCTACTAATGAGAATCATGAATATAGACCGGTTATCCCAGCTAGCATGAGGTTGAATGTATTAGAAGAGTTGCATGATTGTGCCATTTCGGCTCATTTAGGTATAAGAAAAACTGTTCAGAGAGTTCGCGAGGCAGTTTTCTTTCCAGAACTGCAAAAGTTTACTAGGGCGTATGTCCAGTCGTGCCCAACATGTCAATTAAATAATTATGTTAATTTCCGCCCGGCCGGGTTCCTAAATAGTATTAAATCAGAATTCCCAAATCAAATAATAGGCATCGATTTACTTGGACCTTACCCTCGAAGTAAAGTTAATAAAAGCCGATATCTTTTAGTTATAGTGGATCATTTTAGCAAATGGTTAGAGTTAATTCCGTTAAAACGCGCGTCTGCAAAAATTGTAGTAGATTCAATTCTAAATAAGTATATTTTAAAATACGGGGCGCCCCTAAAAGTTATTTCAGACAATGGTCCTCAGTTTGTTAGTAAAATGTTTGAGGAAATGTGTGCAAAACTGGGCATACGTCATCTAAAGATGGTCCCGTATCGTCCGCAGTCAAACATAGCGGAACGGGTGAATAGAAATGTAGTGAAAATAATTCGTAGTTATGTGAAAAACTATCACTCTACCTGGGATAGCCATATAAATGAATTTGCATTTGCCCTTAGGACCGCCAAACACGATACTACACAAAAAACACCCGCTGAACTCTTCTTAGGAAGAAAGATCTTGACCCCCCTAGATAAACTGTTCTTTGTACAGGAAAGGGCAGAAGAATTTAAAATGAGTGATATACAAAAGTTAATACGGGAAGCGACGGAAAATATAGAAATGGCCCAAAGAAAACAGAAATTGTACTATGACCTAAAAAGAAGAGAGGTCAAGTACAATGTGGGAGATGAAGTGTTGAAGATTAAACACAACTTGTCAAATGCCCCAGAGGAAAAGGTGGGGAAATTTTTTCCGCGTTTTGAAGGCCCGTTCACAATTGAACAAATTACGGGGGCAGTGGTTATATTAAAAAGAAATGATGGTCAAACGCTCAAAGCGAATGTGGACCAAATAAAACCGTTCTATAATCGCAGCAAAATGGCTGTATTTAAAGATTCGTTTCAGGATCCGAGGCAATCGACTAGCCAGGAAGATATACGTCAGCAAAAACAGCAGGAACCAGCTACAACGGCATCGAAAAGTCAGAAAAAGAAAGCTCCCCCTCAACAAAGTAGAAATAAGAACCAAAAATGTGGATTCAAAAGAAAGTCTCACGATGCAGGTGAGCAGACCTAAGAACGGACCTACGAGCAAGCCAAGAGAAGAAAGCAGAATGGGCAAGGAAAGCCCAATGTATCCAAAAGAATTGCGGAATCATCGGACAGGTGCGTGAGAAGCAAGACTCCTCGATTGCAGCCTGAGAATCAACGTCCCGAATACAGCAGGAACCAGGAGCAGCAACGAACAAGGGCCCAAGAGCGAAGGACCCAGTCCACCAAACGCCCAGCAGAACAACATCCTCCCCAGAGAAAAAACTCTAGGATACAACGACGGAATTGTAAAAGGAAAAGAGATGAGCAACCTCCCAAGGACCAACAACCAAAGTCAAGGAGACTCAACCAAGCTGCAACATACTCAACTTTCAAGGATTGGGCCAAGAAAAGGATGGATGACCATAACAAGGTAAGTAGAATTTCGTATTCAAAAGTTTAGTTAATTTCGAGTGTACTGCAAGTTGCAGGGTCGATTTTACCTCAAGCGAGGTTGAGTTTTACGCCAAGTGGGCGATAAGTTCTCATCGTGAAAGAAAAATGTTTTTGATAAAAAAAAATGTAATTCTTAAAGACTTAAAATTACTTAATGTTTGTAAAATAGATTCTTAAGCATTATAAATATATTAATTTTGTAAAAGCAATGAATTGCTGAATAGAAAAATGTTAACTAAATGATTTTGTATGACGCTTTGTCGAAAGACTTGTAAAATGTCTAGAATGAAAAATCGGAAAATTGAAGAACACGATTTAGTCTATGGACTATTATTTCAGTGTAATGTGATATTTCAGGAAAGTACCTTGAGAAAGGAATAGGAAGCACTTGCTGTAAGCTTAGAAATTTAACCTACATTTGTATTTCATGATTGCTATAAAATTGTTAAAGTATAACAAATAATATTATGCTAGCAATGCACGTTAAGTGCAATATCAATGTGAATTGTGTGTGCAAACTGCGAATTGTATGCATGAAAAGTTAAAGTTTGAGTAATTTTAGAATGCAAGTGTTAAATAGGCTCTCCACCAAATACACTTAAAGTGTTAGACATAAAGCTAGTGAGAACCTCAGGTTTAGCTGGTTATAGGGCGTTTTTTCAAGTCTCGTATGTCAAGTTCTAACTAATGTTAGTCGATCGTAGGTGGAAGAGTTGAACACCCCCGAACACAGAAAACACGCAATGGCGGTTTGCTTTGCATCCAACACTGGTGAGAGAGCATTGGGGGAAGAATTTAATTGTGCTTGAATGATAATGTGTGTGTGCGAATTTACGCGGGTAAAAATAAAGAATTGCACTTAGAAATTACTGTTATTATGTTGCACTAAAATTCCTTTCCTTCCAGATTTTGCTGGAAGGAGTAAGACTTATGAAAACAAATGTTGAAGACTGTTGTTCAAGAAAATTTCTTCTGTAAAACGTTTTCACAAACAGATATTGCCTTGTAAGAGTTGGCCTAAGTTTAGAACAGTTAAATTTTGACTATTTGTTTAGAATTGCGAGTTTCAACATGGTCCGTTTGGACCACAGTAGTTTAACTATCGCAATTCTGGCGGGAAGTATGTAAGCTTTTAGTTAAACTAACCAAGTTTTATTTTAATTTAAATCTTTCTATCTCTTCTCTGTTTCAACTTCCCGTCAGAAGAAGGCGCGTTTTCAGCTTATGCTAATTTAAAATACAGCCAAGTACTATTTAAACCAGAGGTAGAAACCTCTCAGTGTGAGACAGCTTTAGTCTCAGATCACGGTCAGTCTGCTCGACGTTCGCCTGACCAGCCAGCAGATAAAATTATAAGCCATAGTGCTTACTACGTTATTGCATATTGAAATAAATTGCAGTGCGATAGTATTAGTATTTCTTGCTACGCACCAGTTAGTTAGAGGCCAAACTCCGCGAATTGCTCTGTGAGCAAAGTTTAGATTTCTATTTTAGTTTTAGTGTTAAATTTATTTGATTGTTAAGTTCGGCCCAAGTGTGGCCTTTTACTTTCTGTATCCCTCCCGAGTTGAGAAGTGTGTAAATAATAGTGATTTAATAAAAGAGGATTTTAAATCCCTTTCAAGTGCAGTTATTCTCAAGTACAGTACTTACATCAGAACAAAGCCAACATTCTTTCAGCTCCCTGTTCCAGTTCAGGACTTGAGAAGAAGAACCCTTGTAAGTACTTCACCATATATGCAAAGAACATGCACAGAACACTCAGTCCTGACAAAGTGTCAAAAACAACACCTCTTTCCCAAGAAGGCGAGGTCCTCAACATCAAGCTTCCGAAATCTTATCTACGACAAATCCTAAATAAACATCTAAGCCACGAGTGGCAAGAAGAGTGCAATAACGCCACAACAGGCCAGCGCACTCACCAGTTCTTCCCCAAAATCGGCACAGAAATCAGAAGCTCCAAGTATTATTTCCTCACCGGTCATGGCCCATATCCAGATTATTTTCTCCAAAGGAATCTCTCTAATAGCAACAACTGCATCTGTAGAGTCGAAGGAGATGCAGACCTGGTGATATCTCAACGGCTCCTATATCCACAAATTATGAAAGTTCAACAAAAGCTCAATGCTGTGGACTCGGTCTATGCCAACTCCCACCTCAGGACCGAAAACGTAAAAGGTAAAGTATAGGCTACACCCCAATACTTGATTCCCAGCAACATTAGCAAATTCCATAATGCTTCAAAACGCCAAACTTATTGAGCTGCGACCATGAACTTTACTTATGAACTTTGGACTGAAAGATCTGAGCTCAGTACGGTCTTACCTGTAACAAATATCCTCACATAACAAGAATCAGACTCCCAATATATTAGCAAAATCAAATCCCATATTTTTATCTACTTACCTAAAAATGCAAAATTTCCAGTGCAAGGATCTCCAAAATATTAACTCCTCTGTAGTTACGTAATCCAATATTCTAATGAGTATACTCAACAGTTTGTGTTATTTATGTAACTTTGCCTAATTTTATGTTATCATCCTCTTATGTTTAAATGTAACAACTCCAATGTATAACACCAGTGTTTCTTTTCATACTCTAGCTGATTAGTCTATTGGGGCAATACCTGTTCGAATCTGAAGTGAAGTTTCTGGTGCCCATGCACTTTTACCTGTTTACCCGTTTCCCAGTCATTTCATGTGATTAGTAAAGCCTGAAAAGGCTCCGATTTTCCATTCGGAAGTAAGACAAAAGCTTACCAATGAATATCCATCTTCCCTACAGCAAGCGGTAGGAAAATACTTCTTATGTTATATGACACTTTTATGTCATAAAGCGTGTAAGGTCTAGCTAAATTTGTAGCATTCATTATTTTAATTAACCAAATTATTTTGAGTTTGAACTTTCCTATCGATATCTCAAAGTTTCAGTTGCTGCCCGAATTTAGCGCGAGCGAGATATTTATGCAAATCGCATATATCTGATAGCAGTTTAAAAGGCAGGAGTTAACGAGGGGAAAAAACAGAGTCTTGGATTTATCGCCGTAAGGCTGTGCGCACAAGGATTTCCTCTGTCTACTGAAAGTTCGCCTTCATACGCAATTGCTAGTGTTTGCTAGTGAAATTCGCATTATTGCATTTCACTAGGAGTTAGGCTTCCCTCGCCGTCCTACTTAAAGTTAAGTTAGGTATTTGAATTGTTAACACAATTTATTTCATATTATTTTAGTTCAGCCCAAGTAGTGGCTTACTCTCAAGTTGGAGAGTTGTAATTATTTGAATTAAAGGGTCACTTTAAACCCTCTTTCTGACTTTGTAGTTCTTCAACACTAAAGGACATAGCCTAGATTTGCTCACTGTCCTCCACATAGGGTTTCACAGCACATGCTCACAAAGAAAGTCAAGAGATTGAAGGAGAAACCTTATACTGGCGCCCGAACAGCTAAAATGATGGAAGGAAGTTGGAATATGCCTACTACATCCCAAAATACAGCTGCAATGCCTGATGGATTTGGATTCATAGTGGAAACCATCAGAGCAGCCATGAAGCCGGCAGTAGTTTTTGATGCCAGAGGACCTGTGAACACATTCCTGGAAAAGTTAGAAGCGCATTTTTTGCTGTATCCAGTTCCGGAATATCAGAAGGTTATATTAGCTACAGGAGCATTGAGGGGCCAAGCGTCGAACTGGTATAAGTGCATCGGAAAATGTCTGCTGGGAGAACCAGGAACGCCGACTTACACTTACGAAAATTTCAAACTAGCAATTTTGAGAGCGTTTCCTGTTGTTAAAGACCGTGCCAAACTCGAAGCTGAATTGTTTAGCAAGTACCAACAGCGGGTGGACGAACTATCGGAATTTATTTTGAGAAAAATACAAGTCTTTAAATTATTGTATGGTACGAGGCCGGACCCGGAGATTATCCAGATAATCCTGCCCAGATTGTTACCATCTATACAAGATTTCATGGAGCTAAGAAATCCCGTTACTCTGGACAAGCTGTTTGAACTCGCCGTGCAATTCGAGAGCCGGCGAGCGGCCGAAAATTAACGAAGGCAACCGTATGAGCAGCGGCCGCAGGGGAACCAGAATGCCGAAGGAAGAAACAGACGAGGGCCGAGAACTACTGGTACCAGTCAAAATGCGAGCGGTCAATAGCGCCAACAAAATAATCCCAACTACGGAAGAAAATCATTCACCCCAGACAGAAGCCGGCAACAGAACAAAACACCCGCAAAGCATTTAAACTCCTAAGGAATATTGCGGGGAAGGGGGTGCAATGTTCCGAGAAGAAGAAAAATCCCTCTGAAGTACATCTCAATACAGTCATGGTGAGAAATATTGTATTACCGAGACTACAGTTACTAATTAACAACGCACCCGCTACAGCTCTTTTAGATACCGGCGCTCAAGGAAGTTGTTTAGCAGAAGATTTTTTTAAGAAGCACTTTCGTAGATATCGTCTGCATAGCGTGGAAGGAATGAAGGGGGTAGCAGCCCAAGGAAAATCGTGTCAATGCATATGAAAAATCGAGCTGTACATCAAAATCGGCGAAGAACAAAAAAAAATTATGTTTCTTGTAGTGAAGAACCTCCAAGCATCAGTTATTTTAGGAACAGATTTCTTTTCAGCTGTTCATGCGAAAATCGATTTTGAAAACTCCACCTTGCAAGTAACCATGGACCCAGTGAAAAAGAAATCAACACCTCCCCCTGAAGTGGATTTAAGCCATCTAACGCCCGAAGAACAGGACAAGTTTCGGGAGATGGTAAGTCATTTCGCTGATTTATTTGATGATATTCCTGGATTCACACAGATCGTAGCACACGAAATTAAACTAACAACCGATGAGCCTATAAGGCAACGTCCTTACAAGTACGACAAAATTAAAGAAGAAATAATAAAATACCATATTGATGAAATGTTAAGGAATAAAATAATAACCCCTATTTCGAGTGCATATGCGAGCCCTGTAGTATTATGTAAAAAAAAAATAATGATTTGCCGTTAACTGATCCATTAAGGTACAGGTTCGCTATTGACTATAGAAAGCTTAATAGTATAACCAAATATCCAACTTATCCACTTCCGGTAATTGATGAAATTCTTAGAAGTATTAAATCAACAAAATACATAACCACGCTAGATTTGACATCCGGATATTTTCAGATAAGCATAAAGCCGGAAGATGTTCACAAAACAGCATTCATAACAAAATACGGTACATATGGTTTTTTGCGTATGCCTTTTGGATTCTCAGGATTCCCGGACATGTTTCAGAGGTGCATGGACAAAATTTTAAGGCCCTTAATAGGAAAAAGTACATTTATTTATCTTGACGATATAATTGTTACTTCAGAGTCGCTGGAAGAACATATTAAAGACCTTCGAGAAGTCTTTGCTCTTTTGAAAGAGGCACGACTTAAAGTGAACATTAAGAAATGTAAATTCGCGGCAAAAGAACTCAAAAATTTAGGGTACAAAATTTCTGAAAGGGGGATTGAAACAGATAAATCTAAAGTTATAGCAGTAAAAAATTAACCAATTCCGAATACAGCCAAAAAGTTAGCGACTTTCTTGGGTATGGTCTCAAATTATAGCATTTTTATTAAAAATTTTGCAGAAAATGCTGAACCATTGTTAAAGTTGAAAAGGAAAAGAGTTCGTTTTGCGTGGTCTTCAGAAGCAAACGCCGCGTTTGAGAAGTTAAAAGAATCTTTAATTAATGCACCAGTTCTAAAGTTCCCGGAGAAAGACAAGGGTCTAGAAATTTACGCAGACGCATAAATTATGCAATCGGAGCGGTATTAACGCAGAATAGAAAGGCGATTGCCTTTTTTAGTCGTGCATTGAATGATACGCAAAGAAATTATTCGGCAACGGAACGTGAAACCTTTAGCAGTTCTCGCAGCTGTTCAAAAATTTTGTGTATATTTTGGGAGTTCTCTCGTAACAGTATATTCAGATCACGCGGCAGTTACCAGATTGTTTTCAGGAAAGAATCTTTCGCCACGCTTAATTCGGTGGACTCTAAAGTTGCAAGAATCTAATCTCATTATCAAACACAAACCGGGAAAAGACAATGTAGTGGCAGACGCATTATCCAGAATAAAGTTAGATGAGAACGGCGAGAAAATAAAAATTGCGATGCTTCGGGCAAAGGTCATTGACTCTCGAGAGACTGTAATAGAAGAAATTGCTAGGGATTCCGAATTCGGAAATATTTATTATTTAAAAGACCCAGATAACTTCCAGCATATAGACATTAATGCAATACGAAGCAGAGCACAGAACTATGAAATCATTGATGGTCTCTTATTTTATACTAAAGTTACGAATCAAAATAGTGAATACAGACCAGTCATCCCAGCCAAATTAATTTTAAGTATCTTGCAAGAGCTCCACGATTCGCCTGTCTCGGGCCATTTTGGAATAAGGAAAACGACACAACGCGTACGCGAGGCGGTATATTTTCCGCAATTACAAAAGATAGTTAAAAGTTACTGCCAGACTTGTCACACGTGTCAGATAAATAACGACGTAAATTTCCGCCCGGCAGAGTTATTAACAAGTATTAAGTCAAGGTTCCCCAATGAAATAATTGGTATTGACCTCTTAGGCCCCTACCCCAGGAGTCATGTAAATAAGGCACGATTTTTATTAGTCATTGTGGATCATTTCAGTAAATGGGTTGAGTTGATACCACTTAAGCGGGCTTCAGCAAAAGTCGTTGCAGATTCGTTTTTGAACAAATATATTTTAAGATATGGATGTCCAGCGAGGGTGATTAGCGATAATGGTCCCCAGTTTGTAAGCAGTACATTTAAAATGATGTGTGACAAGTTGGGCATTAAGCATATGAAAATGGTACCCTACCGCCCACAATCAAATATAGCGGAACGGGTAAATAAGAATATTGTAAAATTGATTAGAAATTATGTGCAAAAGCACCATTCTAACTGGGATGACTGCGTCGAAGAATTTGCATTCGCCCTCAGAACGGCTAAGCACGAGACAACGAAGAAATCCCCCGCCGAATTGTTTTTGGGCAGGAAGATAATGACCCCCTTAGACAAATTATTTTATGTGAAAGATAGAGCGCCGGAATTTCAAATTGGTGAAATAGAGGAGATGATAAAGGAGGCAGAAAAGTGCTCCCGGGAAGCGCAAAAGAAACAGAAGCAATATTATGACAAAAAAAGAAGAACTGTAGAATATAAAGTGGGGGAGGAGGTGTTGAAACAGGCGCATGCACTTTCATGCGCAGCAAAAGATTCGGTCGCAAAATTTTGCCCAAGATGGCATGGGCCTTTTCAAATTACAAGAACAGTTGAATGCCGTGCATATTTAAAGGATGAGAAGGGAGAAGAGACTGTGGCAAATTTCGACCAAATAAAACGATATTATCGAAGAGCTAATAATAATATCTTAAAAGACTTTTTACAGGGTCCAGCCTTACAGAATTTTTCTAAGATTCAAGAGCCCCAACCAGGTCCCTCAACAACAAAAGAACCCAGTTTGAAAAGGAGGTTACCAGTTTTAATATTTTAATTTTTTAATATTATTCAAAAACTAAATTTCCATCTCAATTTTTTATTATTTATTTTAGATTTCTTCCTAAAATTATTAAATAAAATTTTATATTTAATTAGATAAATATTTCATCAATTGCATAGGTACCCATATTACAATGTGATTTTCTTTTTCTCTTTAGGATGCAATGCATTAAAAATAAACGAGATTTTCTACCCCCTAAAATATTATAAGAGTATTGCAATTAATTTTTATTATTTTAATTTTTAAACGTTATTCAAAAAATGAAATTTCCATCTCAAATTTTTATTATTCATTTCAGATTTTCTTCCTAAAATTATTTAACCTAAACATCTTAAACGATGGTCTAAACAATTTAAAGCGATTAGTAAAAATATGGATGAAATATTCAGGAAAAAAAGCATTAAGTTATATCTAAAAATAATTGTAAAAAATCTAATAATCTACTAATTCGAGATCGCTATCTGCCGACTGCCAGCAGACGGAAATAAAAAACACTCCCTACGATATCAAAAGCGCTTGAACTATATACATTTTACTGCCTGAATTTCGTCATTTACAACTGATCTTTCCAATTTTGTACTTAATTGTACTATTACTCTCATTTATTTCTTTAACTATTTTCAAATTTTTTCTTGTATTCCACATTTTTCCTTAAAATCCAAATTATATCTTAAATTTTTCTCTTTCTCACGTTATATTTTCACACATAATATTTTCATTTTTCAATCTTCCACTGCTGTGGTATTATTTTTTGCCATCAGCTCAGCGGCACTAGATGCTTGTTGATTTTGGAGGCTCATATTTTATCTTTATTTACAAATGCTGTACTTTAGTACTGATCCTAGCATCGCCGTTTGGCGTGGAGGTTACTCCTTTATAATTTATCTTACCAAGCCCAAGGGCAATTTCCAAGATAGGCAGTGAAAGTCAAAGTTTTGACTATAGGCTGCCAGATTCATGCCAACTGAACTGAACTGAACTGAACTGGGGAAAAGAATATGTACTGTTAAGAAGGAAAACTTCGCAGAAGCAGAAGTGGCTCCCTTCCAACGAAAAGGGAAACAACTGCGCATGCGTGAAATATCTGTCACCAAAAAGCGCCAAAGCTCGAAGCTGAATGTCGAAGTTGGTTTGGACAGGTTCGACCGTTACGTTTAGCAAGAGTTTAAACAAAGAATAGGTTCTTTGATTTCAAGTAGCGATATGGACAATAGAAGTTCAACAGCCAGTGAAAGTGAAACTTCACCTAATATTTCATCATTTCCGAGTTTAAATTATCGCGACAAGTCAAAGGACGATTCATCTTAACCAGTGTTCCTCAATTTCCTATACACGTCGCGAAGGGGGAAAATGTCGGCTAGGTACCAAAGAACCGGCATATCACAGAGGGGAAATTCTCGCCAACAGATTCCGTCGCCAAATCCCTTGGCGAATGTTCCCTTTTCTTTGTAGCGGCGTTGCAGACAAAGTGGTTTACATTACGTCTACGGAGCCTTTCCTTCTTTACATAGAGGTTCTTTGGCTGGGGTTCGGCTAGTAGACAAATTCCCTGTGGAATGAGCCGTTTACCTGTTGTATGAAGTCGTTGGCTAATCCTCTCTCTTTAATTCAATAAACAAACCTAATTTCTTTTTCAATTACAAAGTTCCACCGTTCAACCCCTGTAATTGCTGTGTCGAGAATTCCGACTAAGTTGTCAATCGAAATTTTTTCGTTTTCAATAACCTCTCTGAATTTCTTCTCTGTCGGCAACAGTGTTTTCTGGATCTAGAACCATACGACAGATTTCGCCGTCCGTTAATTGACTGATGATTGGGGCATCGTCATTCGCAATGAAAAATTTCTGTTATAACATCTTCATTTATTACCGTTTCTCCATATTTCTTTACAAAATCCATTAACTGGAAAATTTCACCTTTGGTTTGCCATATTCGAAAACCTTCAAATTCGCGGCTGTCATCATCATCATCCTCACCATGAAATATGGTAGCTAGCCATAAATTATGCCAAGCATTTTTTTTAAATATCTGAAAACACATCCTCCCACGATTTTGGGAGGCTCCACACAGCAGATTTTATGCTAAAATATTTCAAAAGTTCTTGAATAGTCTTTCCATTGTTTAAGAAATGTAACATAGATTTTAAAAATGCTACTTTATATTTGCATTTCAGCGCGCACTATTCCGATATCCATAGGCTGAATGACGGACGTACAATTTGGAGGAAAGAATAATAGCGATACATTAACTTTCACCAAACCTTTAAGTGCAGTATGAGCCGAATAGTTGTCTACAAGCAGAACTATTTTGAGTCATCAGGTACAGCAACTGAATTCAAATGTCACCGACCCTCGGGTATAAAATGATTTTCAAACCAATCATTCATTAAAGCCTGTGTCATCCATGCTGTTTTATTTGCGCGATATACAGTAAGACCAAAAAAAAACGACGCAGCGGGAAGATATAAAGCAAATTGGACACAAATTGATATGCATACAGGTTTCGACGGAAAATGCGAAATTTCACATTTTTGCTGCCAATGTATGAACGGTTGTCGATACAGCGCATGTGATCTGCGTAACTGGCAGGATATTTAAGAGGAGAAATTACGAACTCTCAATTCGCTAATAATAATACAGATATTACGCTCCCTCTTTATATCAGGAATAAAATTAAAGAAAAGAACAGATTAAGAAAACTAGCTCAACGCACCAATAATCCTACTGATAGAAGAAATTACAATAGAATTAATAAAGAACTTAGACAATTAATGGTTAAATACAGATCTGATGCTTGGGAGAATTTCGTAGAAAGTCTCTATCATCATGACTCTTCTGTTTGAAGAATTAGCAAAGCCCTCAAAAAAGAAGAAAATGTAATAGGCCCAATTAAGCACAACAACCAGCTCTTCTACAACGCAGACGATATCGCAAATATATTCGCAAGCGACTTTGAAAATCAATTCACCCTGAACCCTCTCTCAAATCCAAACGACATTAATGTGGAAAATCATGTTAAAAATTTCATCGCTCTAGCAGTAATAACGATAATCTTACTATCCCCAGAGAAGTAAAACATTATATAGAAGAGTTAAACCCTAAGAAAGCCGCCGGATACGATGGAATCGGAAATAAAGCTCTAAAACAACTTGACTGTAAAGGAATTGCTCTCATCACGAAAATTTTTAATGCATGCATTAAATTTAATTATTTTCCATCTACCTGGAAGCATGCTATCATTACAGTTATCAAAAAACCTGGGGAAAATGGAGCAGTCACGTGCGGCTTTAGGCCGATAAGCTTACTGCCTTCATTAGCAAAGCTATTCGAAAAGATTATTATTAACCGCAACCGCATCAAAAATTTTATTGAAAAAAAAATTTGTTAAAAAACTACCAATTTGGATTCAGATCTGGCCACTCTACGACTCAACAAGTTACTAGAATTACTGAGAAAATTGCCTCACACCTTAATAAAAAAGAGACTGTCGCAGCCCTTTTTCTTGACATCGAAAAGGCTTTCGACAAGATTTGGCATGCCGGACTCATTATTAAGATGATGAATTATAATTTCCCTCCAGATATTATTTACATGATAGCCAGCTACCTTCACAGTAGAACCTTTCAAGTACGGATTAAAGATACTTTCTCAAGCACCAAAAATATCCAAGCAGGTCTAGCTCAGGAAAGCCTAATTTCACCAATGCCAGAAATCCCCAAAACGACATATGCCTGTTACGCAGACGATACTGCAATCATGTGTAGTTCCTTAAATCCAAATAAAGCTAAAGATAAATTGCAAAATGCAGCCAACATTCTACATAAATGGTTTGCAGTATGGAAAGTTAAAATTAATCCCAGCAAATCCCAAGTCGTATTATTTAGATACAATAGAAAAGAAGTCAGTAATGTGATAATAGATGTCGCCACAATTCCTATCACCAACCAAGTCAAATATTTAGGAGTTATCCTGGATGATAAGCTTACCTTCAAGCCACATGTTTTATACATAAGAGATAAAGCACATAAGGCCTTCATGTCTATTTACGCACTATTAAACAAACACTCAAAATTGAATTTAAACACCGAAAGAATATTATATCTTCTAACCATTAAGCCTATTTTGCTTTACGCCTCACCGGCCTGGGCAGCTACTGCAAGAAGTAACAGACAGATTTTGCAACGCCTTCAAAATAAATTCCTCCGTTCGATATCAGGATCTCCATGGTTTGTCAGAAATTCAACAATCCATAGAAGTTTAAAAATAAAGCCGCTTGACAGCGAAATTCTAATTTCATCTCACAACTTCTTTATGAATTGCGATAGGCACGATAACGAAGCGGTCCGCAGCATAGGAGAGTACGATTACACAGTTATTCAACGTTGTAAGCGTCCGAGAACAATACACCATGATGAATTATGGTAATGTACATATTGTATATAGTTTTCTTCATATTTTTACATAGTTTTCCTTCATTTTTCTTATTATCGTATTTAATTTTGCTTTTGCAAAGACTGAGACTTTACGCATTGTGAGTGGACGCCGCGCTATGCCCGCCCACTACGTTATCTGCTTCTTCACTAGCAACAAGACGTGCAGGATGAAGGATGTCCCTCACCACTACGGAAATGCTAGTTAATGCCATTGCTTATCACCATATTACGCTATTTCACCATATTGCTTTCTACTATTGCATGTTAAAGGTCCCTTCGGACGATTACAGTACAACAAGTGCAGACGGATGTTCCAAAGCAATTGGCTTATGCTTTTTCTTCAACACGACTTTGAAGCGATTATAGATAGGCAGAGACCTTTGGGTCGTTACCTATTACAAGAATGATGACCTATGATTCCAGGTCATTAATTCTTCGCGAATTTCATTCCTTGTACTCTGGTAGACAGTAACTATGCCTCGCATACAGGTGCGCGAACGATATGCGCAGATGTCAGAATTTGGGAGAGGTCGTGTACTTGGGTTCAGAAGCCGGTTGGCCTTATCGGTGAATAGCTCGACATTTGAGTAGAAGCGATGCCACTATTAGACGATGTTGGGAGGAATGGGTGAATCATGGCCGCACACAATGTCAAGAAGGAAGCGGTACGCGTAGAGAAACGACAGAACGTGAAGACCGAGCAATCGTCAGAGCGGCACTCACAGCCCCAGATGCATCATTTTCATCGATTATACGTGCAACTAATGCTTCAGTGACCGCAAGGACCATTCATAGACGGCTCACAGAAAGGGGGCTGATGTCACGGCGTCCCTTGCGCCGACTACCATTGAACTTTGTACAACGTCAAGCCCGTTTGCAATGGCACGATATTTTTCCTTGCCAAATATTGAACGTTTAGCTGAAAAAGTGTCATCTGCCAGATATATAACTGTTCTAAATCTCACTCGAGATTACTAGCAGATCTTCATTAATCAAAAGAGCGCAGCGTTACGCTGCTTTTATGAGAAATTTTGGAACTTTTAAACCTTTAGGGCTAAAAAGTGCACCTCATGATTTTAGCCGTTTGATATCAGGATTATTAAGAAATTGTGAAGAATTTGCTGTGCCCTATATGGACTATGTCGCAGTAGTCTCGCAAACCTAGAAAGAGCATTTGAAGCACCTAGAAATTATTTTGGAGAAGATGAAATTTACTAAACTGTATATTATGCCTTCAAAATATTAGTTTCCTCATACGACGGTCAAATATCTAGGTCATGTAGTAGGACAAGGTCAAAGAAGACCAGCAGAAGTAAAAATCCAAGCCATAAAGAACTTCCCTAAACCTACCACGAAAACACAGGTCTGGTCATTTTTAGGACTTGCGGGATATTATCGAAGGTATATTTCTGAATTTTTTGTGATTCCTGCACCACTGACAGATTTGTTAAGAGGAAAATGTTGCAAATCAACCAGAAATTGGACTTATGACTGCCAAAACGCTTTTGATGAACTCAAGAAACGGTTAACAGAAAACAGTCCGAGCTTTTTCAGTCATTTATCGTTCAGTGCGAAGCTTCGAAAATTAGTATTGGCGTTGTATTATTACAGATAAATGCTAAAGGCGAAGAACATCCAATAACATTTCTTAGCAAAACGTTTTCACCTACTAAACAGAAGTACAACACAACCGAAAGGGAATGTGCTGCCATTGTCTTTGCGGTAACAAAAGTCAAAATTCTACCTAGATGGACCTCATAAGTTCATCATTCAAACTGATTGTAATCCTTTAGTATGGTTAGATAAAAATACTGGGTCTAATCCTAGACTGTTACGATGGGCTTTGATCTTACAACCTTTTAACTATGAAGTTGCTTATAGAAATGAGAATCACCATCAAAATGATGACAGTTTAAGTCGTTGAATCCAGACATCACACAACTAAAAACATATATTCCAGAAAGTTTAAAACTTCATTGTTTAAATTTTTCAAATATCAGAATATTAAATTTTATGTGTTTATTTAAAATGCTTATTTGAAAGCCACTTGTACTCATTTGGTCTGGTATCTAATTGTATTTGTTACAGATATGCTTCACCATCTTCGTCTTATAAGAAAATTTAATGCACACTCTTAGTAGAAAAAAAAAGACGCACTTCGACGCACAAAGAAGATATAGAGCAAATTGGACAGAAATTGATATGCATACAGTTTTCGACGGAAAATGCAAAATTTTCCATTTTGGCAGCCAATGAATGAACGGTTGTCGCTACAGTGCATTTGTTTTGCGCAACTGGCAGTATATTTAAGAGGAGAAATTACGATTCCAGGTCATAAATTCTTCACGAATTTCATTCCGTGTACTCCGGTAGACAGTAACTATGCCTCGCATACAGGTGCGCGAACGATATGCGCAGATGTAAGAATTTGAGAGAGGTCGTATAGTTGGGCTCAAAGAAGCCGATTGGTCTTATCGGCGAATAGCTCGACATTTGAGCAGGAGCGATGCCACTATTAGGCGATGTTGGCAGGAATGGGTGAACCATGGCCGCACAGAGCGTCAAAAAGGAAGCGGTAGGCCTAGAGAAACGACAGAACGTGAAGACCGAGCAATCGCCAGAGTGGTACTCATAGCCCCAGATGCATCATTTTCATCGATTGTACGTGCAAATAGTGCTTCAGTGACAGCAAGAACCATTCATAGACGGCTCACAGAAAGGGGGCTGAGATCACTGCGCCCCTTGTGCCGACTACCATTGACTTCTGTACAACGTCAAGCCGTTTGCAGTGGTATCGGGCTCATTCGCACTGGAATGTCACTGACTGAAGTAGAATAGTCTTCAGTGATGAGTCCCGCTTTGAACTGAGCCCCGATGACCAGCGAAGGCGAGTCTGGAGACGCCCTGGACACAACCAGGAGTGATGGTCTGGGGTGCCATTTCATTTAATAGTAAAACCCCTTTGGTTGTCATCAGTCGCAACCTTACAGCACAGCGGTACATCGACGAAGTTCTAAGTCCCGTTGTGTTGCCCTTCATGTCACGCCACGATGGGCTTACATTTCAGCAAGATAATGCCCACCCCCACACTGCACATGTTTCTACTACTTGTCGAACATTACCTTGGCCAGCAAGGTCGCCGGATCTCTCCTGAGCACGTTTGGAACATTATGGGCAGGGCCCTCCAACCAGCTCGGGATGTTGACGATCTAATGCGCCAGTTGGACAGAATTTGGCAAGATATCCCTCAGAAGGACATCCGCAACCTCTATCAATCGATGCCAAGCCGAATAACTGCTTGCATAAGGGCCAGAGGTGGACAAACGCGTTACTGGCTTTTTCACGTTGTTAAGCTCTATCACTTCAATAAATCATCCAGTTTTTCTCAAACTGTAATCATTTGTTTTTCTGTACATGTACATCACTTCTACTGGTTTTCGTCCGGTTCGGATAACTCCTTCTTGGTGCGTCTTTTTTTTTTCGTCTAAGAGTGTATAACGGGGAAACTTGTGTGTTCCTGCAGTATTTGCGCACTTTAAAATTCTTACTCTGGCTTTGAAATCTTCGACACCAGTTGAGGGCCTTTTCTGAAGAGGTTGCCAAGGTATTTTGAGGTACATATTGCCAGAAAACACTAATTTCATCAGCGTTATAAATTTGCTCTGGAGATAATTTTTCACTAGTAATGAGTTCAGTGAATTCATCTGCAAATAGTTCAGCAGTACTGAAATTTTTAATTGCCTTATAACATGGCGACTTTTAAATTTGGTTAACCAACCTGTCGAACAAGTGCACTTAGTTTTTAAATTCATTTCTTCTTGAAATATTTTGGCTTGAGCTATTAGCACTGAACTACTCAATGGCACGCCCTCGCTGTGACGCTGTCTGATCCATTCAATCATCACTTTGTCATGATCATCACTTTTAACATAACGAACGTTTCTGTTATTTATTGCGAGTGGGGTGTCAGAATCCACAAAAAATTCAAAAAGTTCCTTTTTCTTATGTCATATCTAGTTGACTTTCTAATGCAACACTCCTCGCATAATGTTGAGACCGATATGCCTTTATCTATTTTTTGCAGCAATTCCACTTTTTGTTTAATGGACATCGAAACATGCTTTCGCTTTGTAGATCCTTTGGCAGCTCCAGAATTAGGAATTCTTTTCGACATAATCGAAAGTTCAAGCTTTAATTTTTATAAAATTGCTATAATAATAACAGTTTGCAAAAAAATAATAATCTGGGTCAAATCGGAAGATAAAGAACCAGCGCAGTCTGCTACATTAACTGAAATCCCTTAGAATCAGTAAAGATATTTTTAGTTTAGTGTAAAGCGTCCACTCTACGTTATTGGCTGTGTATCATAAGATTGGCGACAAAAGACAAGTTGTTCCGCTAAATTTTGTCTCGCTTCTATCGCGTACTGAATTAAGCCTGAATTGTATTAGTTTAGTTATTTATTATACCTACTTCTATTTCTGGCACGCTTATGCCTAATTTTACTCCTGAATAAATAACCTCCCACATATACTTAAGGCTTATCTAGGGCTGGCGCTAAATACCGCCTGATGCAGTCTCTGCGGGTACTCAATTCTGCTACAAAGCGCCTTCTTAAGTTCTACATTTTCGCCGCCCCTAAACTTTGGATCCCAGAGTGCTTTTACTAAATTTTAAAAATTTTGTCAGCCCTTAATTTTGCCGCTCGGTGCTTCTCAAAATTCCATAAAATTTGTTTTTCGTCCGGTGCGGCCATGCGAGCTAAGACCCCGGTTCTGGGTCTATGTAAATAACATATCACTTATTCTTACTTCAAATAGCACTAAAAACATTTTTTGGCCTATGAGTTTCATTAACAAAATCTATTTTTAGCATACGAAAAGAAATTTTTTTTTTTTTCTTTTCGGCATTTAACTTAAATCTGTAGTCATCGACAAGCGTAGTGTTAGCATAAAAGGTTGCCATACTCTTGATATTCAATCACTAACATAAAAAAAAGTTTAGACATCGCTGAATGAGTCATTACTGAAGCTGTCATGCATTGATAAACATGCGGTGATGAAAGGAAAATATAATAATTAATGATTCGCCGGGTCGGTGTCAAAGATATAAAATCCTAGTAGGCGTAAAATCAACGACGTTCCTATATAAAATGCTTCGGTTCCAGATGTATGCTAAGCAGATACGCAGCTACGGAGCCAAATTATTCTCATAAATTTTTGATCAAGTGATTGTTTCTTTAATAACGAGGAATTTTATTTAGTGCTGAAGTGAGATCAAGAATCGGGACTCTCCAGATGTTTAATTATGGAAGGAAAAATCAAATGCGCATGCCTAAAGCATACAAAAAAACGTTTGTTGGATCATTCCGGATCTCGGACTTCGCACTGTAGTTGAAACATAGAATATGGATGTATGTAATGTTTCATTTTTTTAAATTAAAGTAGCCGTTCTTTTTTTTTTCCATAAAATTCGCCTAAGGTGGTTGCGATAATACGGAAGTACCAAAAAAAGTTACTATTTTTGGCCACTATTATTTTTTAATTAACACATTATAAAAGTTCTTGAATGTCATGTAATATATTTCTAAAACATATTATATTTGTATCTGACATTGACCATAATTACTTTGTATTCATAAAAACCATGCAAATAAAAAATCTGTCTACTGAAATATTATGTATTGTTGAGCCACATTACTTCATTCAATTATATGTAATATTTATCTCCTTTTGAGTATAGGCAGCTGAATCTGAATACTTGTCACAGCATCCAAACTAATACATGTGGCCTGTTAAGCAGACCAGCACCACAGTCGCACAAAGCAGCAAAACTTTCAGAGTTTACGAAGAAACTGGGCAGCAGAATTCAGAAGCTGCAGTTTGCACAGAGCTACAAAAAGCCTATCCCTAACCCTGCTGTTAGGTTAATATACACTCTGTTTATTGGGATACCGATGGTGCTTAACTTGTTTATGCACTGATTTTCAATCAGCATGCCATACCAGGATCTTAAGTATGCCGAAAAATTTTTGAAAGATTAATTGAATTATTTTTCAAAAGAAGTTCAAAATACAGTAAATGTATCAAATTAAAAAAAATTTTAAAACTATTATATGAATATGTTATTGTAATTGGCTCCTTTCTAAAGTGAGTGAGATGAAACGTCAAAAAATGAAAGTTGTGTACCACATACATAAATGGTGTCAAAATTGACAAAAGTCAATAAAGTCGTATCACTCAGTAATATCTCAATTGCACCTGAAGTAGTAAAAAAGTACAGTACATACCAAATATGCCATATTCTCTCTAGATTTTAAAGTGAAGCAGCTGGATGCAATTACCTTGCAAAATTCTAAGTTTTGAAAATTATTCCAAATGAGTTTAATTAATACCTGTATTCTGTTTTAAAAGTATGAGTGATTAATTTACTTGTTTTTACATGTCTGATACAACATTTTATTCTACATAATATTCAATTAAAATGAACAGGATTTTACTAAAGAAACGAGTATTAAAAGGCGATGCTAATGCATCATGTACTACTTCGTCCAGTACAATAGAAACTAAATTAAAAATATTTACCTGTCAAAATAATTAATATTATTTATAATCTATTTTCATTTGCAGCAAATCCATTATGCCCAACATGTGTTATTGGTGGTAAAATGTTACGAAATGAAGCTAAGCTTCCTAGAAAATTAAAGAGACATTTATAATCTAGCCAACTTCCCTTACCCGAAAAATCGGAATATTTCAATCGACTTGGACTGAGCAAAACTATGGGCAAAACATGTAACGATATCAGACGAAGCATAAAAACTGAAGTATGAAGTTGAAACATTTCTAGTTAAGAAAATAAAATTTCATATGATTGCAGAATCTATTATTTTATTGGCATGCTGTGAAATTGTTAAAATGTCATTTGAAGAATAAAAAATGATAACTTTAGGAATCCACTTTTAGATAATATAATTTCTTCCACAATTGGCTTTTGTTGCTGCTTCTGAAGGTGTTCCAGTTTTTCCACACTGGATTCATGTTTGTGATCCTTTAGTAACTTCAGGACCAGCACTAGACTTTTTTCTGCCGAAAAGTTATGATTTTGTATCTTCATCCTACCGAGCTTTTGATGACTTTTATTTTAAACATTGCAAATGATTTCTTTATATATTTATATTTTTGGTTTGTTTTTCCCCCTTTGTGTTTGATTTTATTGTATTATTGAAAGTTGATGTTATTACTTAAGATTTTTTCTCTTTTTTTACTTATGATTTGCAAGCCTCGTGTGGTACTTTGTGGTGCATGAGGATTTCTAGGTCTTTAAATAAAATAATAATAATAATAATAAAGTTAACTCTGCAATTGCAAATTCTGCCACCTGTTTTCCTTTCCAAATTCTTAAAATTTTGCTGCCCGGTGCACACTCTGGTAACAGCCCTGAGTAACTTACTCCACTGTAATTTTCAAGCCATGGTTTGACCAAGACATAATATCACAGATGAAAAAATAATCCTCACTGTCCAAGTACTTAAAGTCTCTATATACAACATGATTTCCATCAGGGCAAGTTAGAAGCTTTATCATTCAGAACATTAAAATGTTTCCAGAAGTCTCTGAGTGTTAATTGTGTGTCAAAGATTACCTTAAAGCCCCTTTGAAAATGAACTGTTGCTGGCTTGCACATTTGTAACTTGATATACTATTTGCCACCCCATATGTTTTCTGTTCACATATTTATTTCCATACAAATATATTCCTGAACCAAGGTTCTACTGTATCTGGAAACGTAGAATTTCAAGTAAAAGCTCATCTTGAAGAAATAAACACATCTGCAATTCAGTTTGCTGTATCTATTCATACCAATCATAAATATCAACTTTTAGCATTCAAATAATTTATCCATCGAGAAGAAATTATAGAACATTTCTTATTTTGTAAACTATTCTAAATGAATAAGGACCATGATATTTTCAATTTAATTAATAGTTACTTTAATTCTAATAACTTCTTGGTTGAAATGCGCTTTAGCCCACTGCTTGCCGGCGATTGTTTTTGATTGAGCAATAAACGCGCCAACATGGGTAACTCCGTATAACATGTGTACGTTGCCTACATTGTGCAATTCGCTGAAGTTTTTTTTAAGTTTAAAAGGAACGCTGTGCACATGGCATTTTCTTGTAATTTATTTTCGTTATTTTAGCTTATTTTGTTCATTTGCGCACGTTGCCTACATTGTGCAATTCGCAGATTTTTTTTAAGTTAAAGCGGAACGGTGTGTACATGGTATCGTTTGTAATTTTAATGCCCTTTAAAGAAAAAAATCCTTCTTTCTTCGATGCCATTTTGGTTACGTTTTCGCGGAGCGTGTCGGGAAAGTTATGTAACGGCATAAAATGTGTAAGTATTACAACATAAAATGTAAATAATTAATTTAAACCTAACTGACAAATATTTTAATGATCATAATGTTCGTTTTGCATATTTTATTATCTTTTTGTATGCAACAGTTTCCATACTAATTTACGCTTTAGAATTCTATGTTTTGTTTACAATAGGTTTTCGCGGAGCGTGTCGGGAAGGTTGCAATTGCAAAGACGTTTCGCAGAAACGCGCCGAATTGGCGATTTTCAAAACATCGCCAAGCAGTGGGCTAAAGCGCATTTTCACCAATTTCTTTTAGGATTCCCCTTTATTTATTTTGTATAGACATCAGCATTCATAGGATTAAAAGAATTCATTACCCATGCAGAGAAAATAATACAAAAATTATTTTTACACATTGTTTTCTACACACAGAAAGGCTAACATTAAAATCATTACTGCTGAATTACAAAATGTCCTATATGATAGTAAAATTAATTTACTGTGCTATTAATTATATAAAAAGGAGGCCACATCACTCAAGATTATTTGCAGAAATTGTGTTCCTAAACTGATGCTTCTCATACGCCTCTTAAAAGAAAGTGAGATTTAAAGGAAATATTCTATCAAGATTATGAGTTTAAAGAGCTTACTTCAGGTTTTACCTTTATAAAAATAAAATGTTCTAAATTATGCAACTTACTCTGCTACAAAATTCAGTGCAATAAAATTGCATTTTTCACACATTTATTTTATGATTTGAATACTCTCAGTAAGCATATGCAGAGAAATCATGAAAGTTTTTCTCAAATTTACAGATCAAATTAATGCCTTCAAATCAAAAATGCCACTCTGAATAGGAAGCAACATAAGAAAAAATGCAGTAGAAATATTTGAACAAGTGAAAAATGATAAAAATGTATGGAAAAAATTTTAAAAACTTTAGACTTATGGCAGACATATTTTGAAAAAAATATTTTCCTGCACCTACACTTCATCTAACATCCCTTGATTCACTGAGAAATTCTTCTGTTTGAAGTAAATGTATGTCAGCAAATTTAAATATTACAAAAATGAAAGAGTCAATGTAAAGACTACACAGCATTGCTATTAAAATATTCAACAACAGCTGTTGCAAACACTTGATTATTTCTCAAAGGTGACATTCCAAATATAAAAAAACACGAAAAAAAAGCTTGGATTTTATGCATTATATATATATATATATATATATAAGTAAAATAAGCCTTTTTAGAATGTTGAAAACAAAAATCAATCATGGTTAGAATCCTTAGAACATTTAAGCATATGCCTATCCAGAATCTGACCTTGGATAGCAGATATTCTAAAATAACATCCAGCTGTGTTACCTCATTATGTCTAACTATAATAACATTAATAATTCTTTAAGCATCTGAATCATCTTTCCAATATATAAATATATGATTTATAATACAATTATTTAAAAGTATAACAAATTCTTTTCCTTTTTTTTTTACCACAGAGGTAAACTTCATTATATATATCAAAAAAGGTATATTTGTTTTTACTTTTTAGTACTTTCCGATTATCTGCAGACCAACTGAAAAGTCATGAATTGGTTAGCAACTCAGTGAAGTATTCGCGAACTGGGTAGCAACTAGTTTTTTGCCAAGATAATAATGTGCTAAAGGCAACAGTCACTTAAAATGATCTCACTCTAAGAATTCCATACAACAGCAGTCAATCACTAAAATTAAAAAAGCAAGAAATATCAGTAGTAAAACATTCACCTTTTTCTGTATTTGCTGTTTCCTTGTGCATAGTGACCACCAGTTTCTGCTTAAAAATCAGAGAATTGATGAACTTGACATCTGTACAATTTTGGTATTCTGCACTGGTTTAAACAGACATCTGCAATACTCATACTTTCTTGATAACGTAAATACGTTTTGGCAACACTGTGAATTACTACATAGCTATTTTGGTGATGCACTGCTTTGCTTTTTAAATACTTTCTCATAACATTTTGGTAGGGGTGTGGATAATCAGAAAGTATCCTGCCTTTTTTTTTTTGGTGAAAATGCGCTTTAGCCCACTGCTTGGCGATGTTTTGAAAATCGCCAATTCGGCGCGTTTCTGCGAAACGTCTTTGCAATTAATTGCAACCTTCCCGACACGCTCCGCGAAAACCTATTGTAAACAAAACATAAAATTCTAAACCATAAATTAGTATGGAAACTGTTGCCACAAAAATATAATAAAATAATATGCAAAACGAACATTACGATCATTAAAATATTTGCCAGTTACCTTTAAATTAATTATTTACATTTTATGTTGTAATACACATTTTATGCCGTTACATAACCTTCCCGACACGCTCCGCGAAAACGTAACCAAAATGGCATCCCAGAAAGAAGGAATTTTTTTTAAAAGGGCATTAAAATTACAAACGATACCATGTACACACCGTTCCGTTTTAACTTAAAAAAAAATTTGAGAATTGCACAATGTAGGCAACGTACACAAATAAACAAAATAAGCTAGAATAACGAAAATAAATTACAAGAAAATGCCATGTGCACAGCGTTCCTTTTAAACTTAAAAAAAACTTCAGCGAATTGCACAATGTAGGCAACGTACACAAATCAACAAAATAAGCTAAAATAACGAAAATAAATTACAAGAAAATGCCATGTGCACAGCGTTCCGTTTTAACTTAAAAAAAACATCAGCGAATTGCACAATGTAGGCAATGTGCACAAATCAACAAAATAAAATAAATTGCAAACGATACCAGCGTTCTGTTCTTCAGCTGAGCCAAATTATTTCAATAAAAGGCAACAAAATATAAAAATTAAGCAACTTGCACTTCCAATAAAGTAATAAATGTACATGTACATTCACTCACCTCTCTCAGCATCACAGCTAAATCCATACCGACTCGGTATTTAGCGAAATATAAGGTACGAAAATAGCAAACACTCAACACAAAAACACCGCATTCAAAGAATACAACGACAACTGAAATAACTACTTAAATTAACACGTAAGAATTTCGAATAAACCGCTACGTCATCTCACATTACTAATAAAACCGTTCTTTATAAAATAGCAAATACGCATGCGCGAAAACTACATGTTTCCGTAGCTTCAAAATACCCAGTCAGCCATGTTCGCGGATATACGGAGTTACCCATGTTGGCGCGTTTATTGCTCATCCAAAAACAATCGCCGCCAAGCAGTGGGCTAAAGCGCATTTGGGCCGATCTGAAATTTTTATGTTCCAACTCCACAGCCTCCCTACAGAAATAGATACAGAAATGAATACTTTAGGTAGAAAACTTTATCAAACCTAGTAGCAATAAATTTATTCTTTTTACATGCCACTTAACAAGGTGTTCATTACAACTTATAAAAATTTAATCAGATGCAACTAAGCCACCATTTAACTAGTATTATCACTAGTGGTTAAATATGAAATTATAGTGAAATTTTAATAATTAATGAACTTATAGTGAAGCAATATGCTTAACCTTTATAACAGGATACAGATGGCTAATAACATGTAGAATATACAGATCTTAGACACACTCAGAGGTTTTTAGAACATTGCACACTCAAAGCTTTTTAATTAGGAGGTTCTTATGTCACTGAATGAAAAAGTAGTTCGATTCTTATTGAACTGCTCATCAAATGGATGAAATCTTTTTGACTACCTTCAACTTACCTCTCCAAAGCATTTACACGGTAATGTAGAACATTGCACAGTGAAAGCTATTTAATTTTGGAGGTTCTTATGTCACTGAATGAAAAAGTAGCTTGATTCTTATTGAACTGGTCTTCAAGTGGATGAAATCTTTTTGACTACCTTCAACTTACCTCTCCAAAGCATTTACACGGTAATGCATTATGTCATCAAACAACATATGTGTGTCTACACACTCATTTCCATTTTCTAAATTTGATGGTCATTTTTCTGATTATGGTTAGTTTTTTCAATAAGCACTTCCCCCCCTTCTCTGGTAACAAATTGTAAAGGGCCTATGAAGTTTGCTGGCTGGTCAAAAAGAAAGCATTACACTTTTTTTTTTTTTTTTTGAGAAATATGATGTTTGTTTGTGATAATGAAAAATTTGTATTTCTTAAATAACTGAATTTTATGGAAATGCAGTATAATAAATTGCAAGCAAAGGGTTAGAATGCAAGTCAGAAATTGGTTTGAAGATAACCATATCTTGTTTAAGACAGACATTCACTTCATTTACTGTTGAACAAAACAATATACATCAGTGAAGTTCTGTGATGAACTAGAATCATATCATAGTTGTATTACAATTACTCTGAGAAGTATGTGAGTGTGCAGCGACAAATTTGTTAATTTCTCTCATGTTTAAATAAAAACAGATCAGTGTGTACATGGTGAGAAAAACAGCATGTGCAATTCTCTAATGCTTGTTATACTTTTTCAATTTTATTGACTGATATCTCTTTTATGGAATTACTGGTACACCACTGTTCTGAAAAGATTGCCTTTCCTATATTCGCTAGGTAAAAAAAAAATTAGTCACCAGCTCGTTGATAACTTTTGTTTTCTGGGGTCAGGGTAATCAAGAAGTACAAATGAATTTTTAATCTTATGGTTTGAATAATGTCAGTAATTCTGAATTTTAAAATATATTCAATAATAACTTTGGAATATAATAAAATAAATAATTATTTTTTAAAATACACAGCACATTGAATAATTGGAATATGAAAAAATATAGATAAATTGGAATATGAAAAAATATAGATAAATTGGAATATGAAAGTGTGACGGAAGTCAATATTCGTAATAAGACAAAAATGCATAAAACAGAAAAGACATCACAATTTGTTTGATTAAAATGTCCACTCAGTCAAACAGAATGAAAAACTGAAGAGAAATGATAATCATATTATAGGATATAAGACAAAAATTACCACTATGAATACCGTAAAAAGATGATGTGGTATTTTTCCGAAATCATTTATGACCAAGTTCCTCTTCCCACTTATTTAGAAAATATCGGTTGGAATGCGCTTTAGCCCACTGCTTGGCGGCGATTGTTTTTGAATGAGCAATAAACGCGCCAACATGGGTAACTCCGTATATCCGCCAACATGGCTGACCGTTTGTACGTTGCCTACATTGTGCAATTCGCTGAAGTTTTTTTTAAGTTTAAAAGGAACGCTGTGCACATGGCATTTTCTTGTAATTTATGTTCCTTATTTTAGCTTATTTTGTTCATTTGTGCACGTTGCCTACATTGCGCAATTCGTTGAAGTTTTTTTTAAGTTTAAAAGGAACGCTGTGCACATGGCAATTTCTTGTAATTTATTTTCGTTATTTTAGCTTATTTTGTTCATTTGTGTACATTGCCTACATTGTGCAATTCGCAGATTTTTTTTTAAGTTAAAACGGAACGGTGTGTACATGGTATCGCTTGTAATTTTAATGCCCTTTTAAAAAAAATTCCTTCTTTCCCCGATGCCATTTTGGTTACGTTTTCGCGAAGCATGTCAGGAAGGTTATGTAACGGCATTAAATGTGTAAGTATTACAACATAAAATGTAAATAATTAATTTAAACCTGACAAATATTTTAATGATCATAATGTTCGTTTTGCATATTATTTTATTATCTTTTTGTGGCAACAGTTTCCATACTAATTTATGCTTTAGAATTCTATGTTTTGTTTACAATAGGTTTTCGCGGAGCGTGTCGGGAAGGTTGCAATTGCAAAGACGTTTCGCAGAAACGCGCCGAATTGGCGATTTTCAAAACATCGCCAAGCAGTGGGCTAAAGTGCATTTTCACCAAAATATCTCCTCACATTCTGGCTTGACTACATCTACAGAAGATCTGGCAAAATATAAGTGATCAGCTATATCTTGTACTATCAGTTATCACAAGGCCAATCAGCAAATGAGTAGTAAAGTCGCTGAACACTAGTAGCTCAGTCTGAGGCTCGAATACCAAAAGAACGGGCTCGTTGCAGAGGTGTTTTTCCCCAATGTGTAATGTGTATACAAGTCAGTTTCCTTTAGAAAGCCCTGTACAAAGGCACTTCTCCCCTTCGGCAGATAGCCCTCAAGTGCTCTGCCATAATTAAATACACCAAACCAATCAGATATGACTAACTATCAGCTTTATTAGAATGAGGTTATTCTAATCAACTGCTATTTTAAATCAAATGTGCAATGAAATAAATACAACAAATATTTAATCAGACTTCTCGATAATTAAATAAGAGCATGTAACAATACTACAAAAATATAATGTTAAAGAAATGTAACAGGAATGCAAGCTTGCATATCAATGGTACCTTAAAGAATAAATCAAGCATTACTATCATTATTTAACAAATTGTATAATTAACAAAATATACTTCCATTTTCAAATTATACATACTTGTACTCTCAATAAAACACCTATATGAGTATCGGAAGCATTTCGGGGAACACAACCATCCTTAAAGTGGGGACAGACCTTACCAAAACACATGATTTTAAAAACACATGTCTTTTAATGTGCAAATTCCATTACATATCATTTTATTCATATAAATTTTCATGCCATTATTTTCCACAACTTTTAAACAACTCAAAACCATAAACAAATATAAAATTATACAAAATCAAACTTATTTTCAGAACACTTTTAAACTCTTCGGATATCATAATTTTCTGCCTTGACATAAGATGTAAAGAAACCCTCAACACAAAGTGTTTCCTTCAAATACACAAACCAGTATCTCCCAATCCTTCGGACAATTGATCTCCCAATATCATCATCATGAAAATCTGCATTACTTTTGATGGCATTAGTTTCTCTATAAACTGCATACTGCACATCATAATCAGCATTACGTATAGGTGCATCAGTAACTCTTCCTAGAACAATATGACAAGATCTTCCTCTAAAATAAGGTAATATGCTTTCTGTTGGAGCATGTATAGTTTGTCCAGAATATGTTAATGTTCGATTACATTTAGAGGATGACAAAGTGACTTCAACATCTTGTTTAACTTTCGATTTTTCAATAAGTTCAGATGGATATACTGAAATAGGACATGATTCTTCCAGATCATTTGGTAATTTCCATAATTTTTTCTGTTCCTGTGTCAGTTTTACCCTTGCTGCAATCATATGGGGAGATACAATAAAGCCAACAATAAACAATTTTGCCATTTTCCCATAAAATTTTTGCACACTTTCTTCTCTGAAATAAGCATGAGTATCTATAATTGAACGAAACATAGCAGTCATACAATATGCCAGATCTTGTCTTTTATGATGCAAATTGTAATGAGTCCTAAAATCCTCAACAGAACATATTTTTGAAAAATAATCTTTAAAGTCAATTGAATTTTCGAAACAATCTCTTACATAAAGTTCTGCTTCATTGCGTAATTCTACAGAATCTTTTTCGTGGAGAAACCAAGCACAAAATAAATGTTGAAAATTATTTGAAGACTTTATTTTAACATTAATATCTAGAAAGCTTTTTGCCTGTCCATGATCACTCGGATAATTTTCAGTAACAAGTGGAGGTACAACAAGGACTACATACTGTGTTTTCTGAGCTAAATAGAGATAATACTCATTTTGATGCATATTCGTCATCGATGGTGCAATAACTATGAGATTAGCACCGTTTTTACAACCTTCTTTACACCTTTCTTTAAAATAACTGTAATATGCATCAGTGTTTTCAGGGTCATATGGCGTCAGAGTGTGTTCACTAAAAGTTGAATCTGAAATTATATATCCAGTTGTTTTGAACTTTTCTGCTAGATGTTTTAAAATATTCCCATTATGCTTCAGTTTCAAGTATTGGAATATTACCATCACTTTGGCGAATTTAACATACATCTCTGTTTTCCGATCCTTAACCATCACTAGCGAAAAATATTTAGCACTATCCAATGATGTTTCAGTAGCAGGATCCGATGGTCCTGCAGCAGTAACAGCATTTGCTTCCGTAGATTCCTCCTCAGATTCAGAATCATCATAATCAAAGAGAGAAGCCATTTTAAATATAAACTTACTATTTCATATGAGTACGCTTAAACTTCGAACTGTTACAATCTGATAACGATGTCAAATCGAGACTTGATCTGTGCTCTTCTCGTGATACAAGTTTAGTAACGCATGCGCAATAGAGCTGAAGCAAACCGCATATATTCGTTACTGAGTAACGGGTACATCGGTTGATTCGAAGTACCCAATCGGTACTCACAAATTCATTTCGTTACTCGCATTTGTCGTACGATGCGGTTTATTCGAATACGAATGATGCGGTTTGCTGTTCGAATACGAATGATGCGGTTGCTAACAGCATGGAGGTTAGAATGGTTGATACTTCCCCGGCTTCAATTTTGTGACGTCATGCTTACTCCATCTATTCTAACCTCCATGATCTGCAGTAGGAAATCGGGACATGTAAACGGAAAGCGTCGTTGTGTTTACTGTTTAATTATCAAAGCAACAGTGAAGAGTATTAAATTAAAAATAGCACATAATTGAATAAAATATAATTATAGGTATTATTATTGATAATTTATATAAAAATAAGAGTCCTGCACCTGTAAATGTTTATTAAATGATTTATTTTCTCTTTCCATTTACTTTGTTGTTTCCTGTACTCATCGATGTTCAGTCATGGTTTATTCTATAGCTTTTTAGCATTTGTTTATGTGCATTGCAAGTAATCTATTATTATTTTCTTTTATGCTCTCATTGATACCTAAATTACTATACTTATGCAGTGTAAATGTTTTGCAAACACGGGCTTCGTACACTAGATACCCATGTGTGAGAGGAACAATGATATAATAAACTTAAGCTCATGGTGGTACAACTTACATGGTTAAAAACCTTTTCTTCCTGTCTTTAGCGACTAAAAATATTTCAATTGTGATATTACAGTGACAAGCTTTCCAAGAAATGTAAAACGATGTTATGAACAGGATTACTATACGTCTGTCAGACATTTTCTAGTTTTCTCCATTCTTCTCCAGTAACATATCCATCTTTGCAATATGTGCTTTCATATCATACTTCTGTACAGTAATCTGAATTAAGAGGAACTTTGAATTTGCCTATAGAGAGGCAGTTTTACTTCACAGATGCTAGAGATATCTGGCTTAAATAGACTAAACATATTTGGGCTCTACTCTGATATAAGTCCCCGGTTGCTCCCCGGATATATGTGGTCGCCAAATGTGGCGATATGTGTTCTGTGCTGGTTTTTGGCGGGAGTTTTTTGGTATAGCAACCTTTTTGAAGTTGAAAGTTGAGTGGGTGCCGTGGTTTTGTTTTGCGTTTGGAGTTTCGATGTTTGGGGCACGGAGTATAATGAGGCGCATTTTCACCCCGATCATTTATTGCTCATTTACTGATTATTACGGTGAAAATGCACTTTAGCCCACTGCTTGGCGATGTTTTGAAAATCGCCAATTCGGCGCGTTTCTGCGAAACGTCTTTGCAATTGCAACCTTCCCGACACGCTCCGCGAAAACCTATTGTAAACAAAACATAGAATTCTAAAGCATAAATTAGTATGGAAACTGTTGCCACAAAAAGATAATAAAATAATATGCAAAACGAACATTATGATCATTAAAAAATTTGTCAGTCTTTAAATTAATTATTTACATTTTATGTTGTAATACTTACACATTTTATGCCGTTACATAACCTTCCCGACACGCTCCGCGAAAACGTAACCAAAATGGCATCGAAGAAAGAAGGAATTTTTTTTAAAAGAAGATTAAAATTACAAACGATACCATGTACACACCGTTCCGTTTTAACTTAAAAAAACATCCGCGAATTGCACAATGTAGGCAACGTACACAAATGAACAAAATAAGGTAAAATAACGAAAATAAATTACAAGAAAATGCCATGTGCACAGCGTTCCGTTTTAACTTAAAAAAAACATCAGCGAATTGCACAATGTAGGCAATGTGCACAAATCAACAAAATAAAATAAATTGCAAACGATACGAGCGTTCTGTTCTTCAGCCGAGCCAAATTATTTCAATAAAAGGCAACAAAATATAAAAATTAAGCAACTTGCACTT
>KK119861.1:7107-30534 GCA_000611955.2 Stegodyphus mimosarum
CGTTTTAAAGCGCTCAAGATTTCTGCAGTGTGTGGCAAGAGTAATGGACTATCCATTAATGGGCATATCGACGGAGTTCCTTGCAGTATGATCATTGATACAGGAGCTAATGTTACCATAATTCGGAAGGATTTAGCTCAAACATTTAAGGAAAAACTGATTTGGACGCCATCCTGTGTTACTCTTCAGACTGCGTCCGGCGAGAAAATTAATGTAGAAGGAAAGTTAAATGTGAACATCACCTTTGGAAGTGCCACCTACCATCACACAGCATATGTGGCGGATATTACAGACCCCTGCATACTAGGATTGGACGTTTTAAGGAAATATAATTTTTCCTTAGACTTCAAAAACAACAAACTGTTTTCAGCGTTTGAGGCCATGACTATCGATCCTCAAAAAGGATCCTCACCACGAAATGCCGACGTGTCGTCTGAAAGACCCTGCCCAGAAACTTGCCGAAATCATACTGAGATCGAAGAGAAACCAGAGTCTACCAGCAATTCTCCAGCCCAGATGCTCATCGGTCGTGATCTTCGTCTGCCTTGTGATTTCGTATCTGACCGCCTTGCAGATGCGCCTTCATCGCCTGAGGAATACATCCAAGATGTCCAGGCCCGTTTGAAGTGAAGCACCGTTCTGCACGAAAGCGAGTCAGCTTGGCGACGAACAAGATGAACACCCGTTACGACACGAGAGCTACTGGCCATCGTTTCAACGAAGGAGACAAGGTGCGGTTATGGAGCCCGACTCGACGGAATAGACTTTCTCCGAAACTAGAGAAACGATTTTTGAAGAGAAAGCTACGTCAAAAAAAAAATAAGAATAAAAATAAAAGAGCGCGTGCATTTAATGCTTAATAAATAAATGTCTCGTAATTACTGTTGCCATCCAGAAAAATCTGGAAAAATTGAGATTGTTCTACTGACAATTAAAAAGCTTATAAAAGCCGAACTCAAACAGCTCATCTCAGTACTTGTTCTTGTTGCTGTTATACTTGTGGCTGTAAAAAGCGAACTGCTGTTTGTTTACTTAATGCTGTATTGATTGTAGCGATTTCGCTGTGAGATAGAATTATTTTATCTGTTTTGAACTGAGTTTTTGTTAAACGTTTGAGATATTGTGATATTGTGCGAAGATCTGTGAAGAAATATTTCCGCATTTTAATTTATTTCTTGTGGAAAGAATAAATTTTTGTTTACTTTTTAAAGACTTGTGCATTCAATATATAACGAACTCGTACGCACGTAACAATATATTTCTCCTTAATTTTTACATAATTCAAGAATATTCATGCTTATTTTCTGTAAAGAAAGAGATGATCGTTTCATTGAAATTGCTTGCTTAATTTAATTCACCAAAGCATACAAGCGTTATTATTTAATGGAAATAATATCTTTGTGGAGGACATTCTAAGGAAAACTGGGTTCATATTCTCGTGAAATGGTAAAAATTGAATTAAATGTCCACTCAAACACACACGCTCACCCAAACTCAAACTGGGTTCGAACTCTTAGTGTTCAGCGACCAAATTGACTTTCGATCACTGGGGGAACAAAATCTTTGATTACAGTTATTTCCTAAGATATGAAGTTATTAGCGGGTATTCGTAACCTTTTCTTCATAACTTATTTTTTTAATTCCTGTTTTGATAAAAACATTAATAAAGAAAAACTCGTATTCAAAATTTGACCACAATTAAGTTTGCCGACCAACTGCAAACTCGTCTGGAACATTTTCTTATCAGATGCTAGAGCTGCTCTTCAAGCTATTGACTTACAGAATGATTCCCGCTTTTCAATTCCCGACTGCTGTTTCGATTATCTTAACTGGCTCTCAAGTAATGACAAAATTGTTGTATTTCAATGGATTCCTGCGAACTGTACAGTTCAGGGTAATGAGGCCGCCGATTTTTTTGGCTAAGAAGGGAGCTTCGAACACTACAATCTGGTCTTCCCTGCAGCATAAGTCAATTGTTAGGAAAGCCCTCAGAACTTGTAAAATTTCCAAGAAGTTTTTCCAAGAACTTGTAAAATCATGGTTTAGAATGGCCTAGAACGAAATCTGTCGCAATGCTCCGTCTTAAATCTCGCCATGATTGCCTTCATAAAATAAGCATATTGTCCAAAGCATTAATCTCGCTGTTGGCTCTTTTTGCCCCTTATGCAATGTTAGGGAAAACGCGGAATTGACAAATCTGCGCAAATGCCCTGTCCTTCCTCGTGTTTCGATTTGGGAGCGCTGTTGGGTGGCGAGGAATGCCCTGAGTTTATAGGCATTTCCAATGTCAATTTTCTCATCTTTATTTTGTGCTTTATTTGATGTTATGCTGTTTTGAAAAAAAAGGTTTTGATATCAATATTTTTACTGGCAATACTATGACAAATAGGAATATTTTTATTGGGTGAGATTTTCAATATTTGCAAAAATCAGTGTTTTGAGATCTCTAATAATATCAGTTATTTATTTTTAATTACATGGAACGATTTATATTAGATCCTTCACAACAAAATTGAAAAAATTCATCCATTTTTCATTTATTTGATTTTAAAAAATTCAGGAACCTCAGGTAAATATAAGTTATACCTTACATTATATACTTACAATCCAGTCTTGACAGAAAAACTAAATTAAAGTATACATTCTCTTAATAGTCTAACAGTGCCTGGAGATATTCCATTAAAAACAATAAAGGAAGCCAACTGTAGAGTTATGAGAGGATATAAATATTAAAATGCTAAAATTCAAATTATGCATCTCACTACGAAAAAAAACTTTGTAATGGAAAATAAAACAGAGACATTTATACGAATTATGAAGCAAGATACCGGTAATGGTGTGGTATATTTCTTTTTCAGACCACCTTATTTACTCTCTTGATGTTATTTCCCATGGATATTTGCGTGTTAGCTCTGCTGAAACAGCTACCTCTCCTTTCAAATTCACTCCAGACTTAAAGTACTAAAAAGTTTGACGGAATATGGCAAAACTGAACTCGTCTAAACTACTATGGTATTTCTTACGACGGAAATTGCAGTTAAAACTACAAATCAAGTTAATGCGAGACACTAAGAAAGAAATATTACCATCGACAAGGCGTTCTCTAAGAAGTTCCATTATCGTACCATAGCCAACTCCATTACCATAAATGTAAATCAATGTCAACCATTTTTCCAATGATAAAGTTTGAAAATTGCATACACATTGCTATGAAACTGCAGGAATTCTACGAAATAATTATTGGCAGTAACGCTTATGGTAGTTTGGGTGAATTATTTAAAATAAAGAAACTTAAGCTCCTTTCTTAGAATTAATGAAAACTATCCAATGAAAAATTTAGAAAGCTTGATTCCAAGGAGGTATTAAATTAAATGACTTAATCCATACTTAAATATGTTTACTGTTGATTACGTTTCAATAAGCTGTGTCAAACGTAACTCGAGGGAAGCCATCCTAATCGAAAAGAATGCAATGCTTTTAAATTATCAAAATTAGAGCCAAAACATTTTATGGCATTAAATACATTTTGAAACTATGCGTTTTGATTTTTTTCATAGTTAATAATCCCTTTTTAAAATACGTTTCTAAAGTTTCATTAGCAGTTTGGCTTCCCTTATAGTTGTTTATCAGAGGCAAGTGTCTCATTTCCTCACCCTTGTGTCGAGTCTGGTGGTAATATATTTATTTTAAATCATGGAGTTTGTTCGTGTTTGGACAGGTAGCGCTAACGCTGTTCCTTCTCCCACCACTTCAATGTTTACCTAGATGGCAACTGCGCAACAGGAATCGTTTTTTGTTCTACGCTACGCGAAGTGTGAATCCGTAACAAATGTTCAGCATCATTTTCGTAATCAATATCCTGGTGTTCCACAACCTGCAACTTAGAGCATTAGACAATGGTGCAAACAACTGCAACAGATGGGTTGTCTGTGTGAAGGATACTACCTGGCCGTTCTCCCATGTCAGACCAAAATGTGGAACGCATCCGACAGAATTGCGGGCACAGTCCACAAAAATCCATTTGCTGAGCCGGTAGGAACTTGACATTCCTAAAACATATATCAGTCGTGTTTTACGGTGATGTTCGTTTTTCAAATCATTTATAATTCAGTTGCTACAGGTGACAAAGAACGTTATGTGG
Organism: Stegodyphus mimosarum; assembly: GCA_000611955.2. NCBI lineage: Eukaryota > Metazoa > Arthropoda > Arachnida > Araneae > Eresidae > Stegodyphus > Stegodyphus mimosarum. Next base: position 11,249 of record KK119861.1, read on the forward strand.
AGCTTTATAAATGAATCCTACAGAATGCGTCACGACAAGGCAATGTTTTAACATGCTTTGTGTTTGGTGATGATGTTCCCTTTTATCTAAGTGGCATGGTCAACGGCCTCAATGTCAGAATATGGATTTGGAGTGGCCACACCAAATTGTACAGCATGAGAGAGACTTGCCAAATGTTGATGTGGTCCCTTTTTTCATAAAGGCCACTTTTACTGGAATAACATATCTCGAAATGCTTGAAAACAAGCTTTATTCATAGTTTGAAACCAATTCGAATGACTTCGTTTTCCAGCAGGACAGGGCACACCACACTGGAGCTTGGATTTCAAGAATTTTTTAACAATCCTGTTCCTCACCGATGGATAAGCTGTTCGGGACATGACGAATCGACATCACTGGTCTCCAAGATCGCCGAACCACTCAGTGTGTGATTTCTTTTAAGACTCTGTATTTATATCTTTGCTTCCAGCTACATTAGCCGAACTGAAGATATGTATAACAACAGCCGTGGAAGCAATGGATGCAGATATCCCAAACGTTTGGGACGAATTTGATTATTGTATAGACATATGCTATGCATTGAAAGGTGGACATACTGATACTTTAATTTGGTTTGCAAAATGATTTCGTGATTAGCCATGTAATATAAAATTACTATTAAGTTTCTATGTTCCACATGTTTTATAGCATACGTATTTTAAATAGGATGATTCTTTTGAAAAACCTCTATTTTGCTGAATGGCAATATATTGGCGCGTGAAAAATAAAAATATTTTATTTCACGCTGCGACAACACATTTCTTTTATATACTTGAGTCTGTTGATTAAACTCGGAAGCAAAATGTCTTACACTTCACCGAATGACAACACATATCTATTTAATTTGTTGAGTTTCCTGGTTAAAAGTGAAGGTAAATGGTAAATATCTTACGCTTTACTCAACAGAAACTTATTTCTCCTATATCGCTGAACTTTATCGAGTGGTAACACACTGCTTTTAAATCCCTGCTATTCAAAATTTCATTAAGTTCGCACAATACGTAAAACAAGTAAAAAGCACAACTCCAACTGCCATATTTTGATTTCGAGGTGCACGTGTACTGGTGGAGGACGACGCGCGTTGAAAATTTAATAGCTCTAGAGGCAGCCGCATTCCAACAATTGTGAGGAACAATCATACCTGCATGCATGCATACAAGATTCTTCGTTATTTAATGATAGAGATGAATAATGGCTGTGGAATTTTTACCTCTTAAGAGGTGCTGAATTCATCTTTTTTAATCTGCATCAATTTAACCTCGATTACATATTTGAAGGGCTAACAGATGCAATTGTAGCTGAAAGCCTTATTACGTAATATGCTACGTCTTATGATGATATTATAGGTTACTCCATACTATAGGTTATATAAGAGATAAATGACTTTATGCAACAAAGAAAAAAATAAAGTTCTTAAAAAGAGAAAAGAAAAAGAAACGGTGTTGCATTTTTCTGCAACCTGCAGAATTGTGAGTATTTTAGCACTTTTGTTTTTGACAAGAAATAAATAAAGTTAAAAAGCAAAAATAATTCTGATTTGGAAGCACTGTCTATTTCTGCAATCGTTTTGAATATAGAGTGAAGGAAAAAAAGCGTTAGAATATCGGAATCTAAATTTTGAAATTACAGAGCCGAAGACTGACCATAGGATTGTTGGAGTTCTTTGAATAATTGTAATGAGCTGTATTTGCGTAAAGGTGATGCGAAAACTTATTCCATACTTTTAAGACCAAGTAATCATTAATTTATATGCGATGGGACTTCGTATACATTCTTAATCCGTTCCAGATCCTTTGACTTATACCATACTGGACGCGTATCGAGAAATAAAGGGAAAATAATTAATCCATTCTCATAAAAAATCCTATTGTTATTAGTATAACATTATTTAATTTTAAAAATACAAATGCAATTGGAGAAATGCGTACTGTACATAAATGTTTTTTCTGTATCCAAATTAAAAGCAATTATCAGCATCCTCTGTAATGTCTTTGATTTGTATTTGGTATTCTATTTTACTCCCTTTGCAACGTTAGCCTACTTAATAACGTATTTTGTTTCACAGTCGTACGCACCGACGATCCTATCATTATGCAATTTGTAATAGTGAAGCACCGGATACGTAAGTGTCTTCATATTTTCAACAGACTCTTTTTTCTGCTATCTCCATGGTGATCTTAACAATATTCTTCTTTGTTTGACTCCTCGTATTAACTTTGTTAGAACTCACAAATAACGAATTAAAAAATATTTACGCACACAAAAAAGTGAAAATTTAAATTTATAGAGCGGGCTGTGCACTAAATAATAGCCACAGACGTAGTCATAGATAGTTATAGCATTTTTCTGAAACACTTAAATAAAGGTAATCCGAGCAGCCTTCATTCACCGAAATTGAGTCGTATTTTGCAACAAATACAGTATAGCAAACAAACTTTTTGTATCCGAATAAGACGTATACCAAGCAGAAAGATAACCATAAAACCAAGCATCGGCTAGCCGATTTGTAATACATCTGTGTCTTACCAAATTGCACATATATCAAGCCTGACATACCGAGATACCACTGAATTTACAAAAGTTGTACGATATCACTCACTAAATTAACTGCTTAGTTCCTTCTGAGATTGTTAGGCAACGTATCAACCGTCTATTAAAGTAACTTAAAGACACAGAAAAAGATTTGATCAATTCTTTTTATTTAAAGCTTTAAACTTTTAGATTCACAAGCTGTGTCGGTAAAAATACGTTCGTACCACAAATAGGTGTGCTTGTGGCAAAAGCCAGTTGCTATATAATTCAAAGTGTCACCAATCTTTAGATTGCACTAATATGTGAGCATAATTTTATCACATATTTTGCAAATCCATTTCCTTAATTGTAATAATATTTTAAAACGAATAATTCTTTATATTATAGGTTTTTAATTGATGATTGATGATTGATTCTGTCAACTATTTGTTGATTGTTTGATTGTGTTAACTTGATTTTTTTAGGTATCGAAAAGTAAATAAATAAAATTATATTAATTTAAGAGCACAGAAAAGTTGCTGTTGTTCTAGTAAAGATCTTATTTTTAATTTAATGAGTGCATAGTAGTTAATGGGCATATTAGCGAGTAATATGCAAAGTGGGAGGAATTTACAGAAACGTTGCTGTTGTTCTATCAAAGATCTTATTTTTAGTTTAATGAGTGCCCAGTAGTTAATGGGCATATTATCGCGTAATATGCAAAGTGGAAGGAATGAGAAAGAAACTTTTGAGCTTTAACGATACGGAAGCCGTTAAATACGTACAATGCACATTACCTAAGTGAAATGCAGAAAGCTCTTGATTCTGCACTTTAACTGAGGAAATCAATTAATCTACAGATTAGCTAGGTAATGTGCATATTAACGACTTTGTACTTTAGCAATACCAAATATGTATATGCACACGTGCATCTTGAAATATGTTCAAGAAATTAAAATAATATATTAAAAGTGTTAAAACCCAGCATAAAGGTGCACAAATGAAATACCACGGGCCTTTTGACAATAAAATTAAGAAAATATCTCTTTGTGTCTTTGTCATAGCAGTTTTGGGAATCTGGGCTTTCTTAGAAACACCTTGTGCCGTTCAGAAGTTAATGAATCAAAGAATCATAAAAGCCTTCAAAGCCTATTATGTTAGACATTATTTACATGTCTCAACTAAAGCACTAGATGAAGGAAAGGGCTACTAATGGCATTCTGGAAGTAATTGAACATAAGACACTGCATAGAAAAGATTAAATTCGCATGGAAACAAGTTAATTCATCAACACTGAATGCTTGCTGGCATCACCTCTGGCCAGAAGTTGTCAGCGATTTTAAATGATTTTCATTGACTGAAAACGAAATCAAGGAAATCGTACAAACTGCAAAAGCATGATTCTAAAATGATAAATGAAGAATTGGATGATCTTATAACACCAATCCAAGGTGAAAGCAATAATAGATAATAAAGTAAAGAGCCTCTGATGTAGAAAAAGTTAAAAATGACACTGGAACTGTCCTATTTTGTAGTGGAAATTAACTCAAATGAAGAAAAGAAGGGGACATTTTATGAGAGGTCAGGGAAACTTTTACGCTAATTACCGCGAAATGTTTGATGAGTTGCATAAAATTATCAGCTATTTAATTGTAGGGTTTATATTTATTTTAACTAACATTTATTTTAAGTTCATATTCCTTTCCTTTTTAGCCTTCATTTTTCCCCTAGAAATGCCCGTGCCAGAGTATGTAAATTACAGTAACACGCGCAGTTTATTCAAATTTAGCGGAAGCTAGTTGAGTTAAATAGTAGACGAAACGAGCGTGAAAAAGTCTTGCTTTGAAGCTACGCTGGAGAAATTGCTCGGTAGAATTTAGATCAGCGCGTGTCGGCCTTTGTGCCTAGCTTTGCAGAAGACCTTCAACTGTTAAATCAGTAATCTTGCTGAATATCAGCGATAATTAAAAACGCGGTTAGTTAAGATCTCAGAGCCTCGTCGGTAGTGTTTGACATTTGTTCATCTAGTTTCTTATTTTCAGTTTTACCTTACTTTTAGTTCAACCGCCGAGTTGGCGCAGTTTGTGAGCGTCAAGGAGACGCAGTTGTAATTTTAAGAGTACAATAAAAGGGTTTCAACCCCTTCGCACGTTTTTGTGACTCACTATCCCAGTGACTGACAAGTTGGGCCAGAGAGATCTTACATAATAAAAAAAACAATTATATCATATAATCGTAATACATTGAATTATCATATGCTGCATTTTCTCCTTTTAATTACAATAATATTTAAGTTTCTATAATTTATACATACTTTCTTATACTAAACTATATCTAACTCATTTTTTCCATAGAAACTTAACATTGAACGCGATTTTACCGTACGCGGAATGTGTTAGTTTTACTGTATGCTAAAAATTAAGTTATCGGAAGAACTAAAAACGAGGCCAGTTTAAAAGCGCAGCAAAACGTAAAGTTCCCGATGCACAAAATATATTCTTCTGTGAATGCCGAAAGTTCAAGTGCTATAATTGCTATAGAAAAGGACAAAGCATCGGGTCTGCTCACTCATCACTGCCAATGTAACGCGAGAATTAGAATCCCAAAACTGATACCTTTATTCAGGAGCTTTTGCACACACGCCGAATGAGAAAACTAAATTCAGATCAGTAACTGAAACCGAAAATCAAATTCATTTAGAAAATAAACAAGTTAGTTAACGTTGAAGATAAAGAGAAAAATTAACATTGCCAGCGCGACTTCAGCGACTGCTAAATTATAAATTGTACATTCTCAGACAAAAAAAGTCCACTTAATTTCAGTTAACATAAATGCAGTGTTTATTTTAACTATAACTACTAAAAAGCTTAAAGTTCAAAAAGCATTACGCCTAAATCGGCACTAGAGCTACATTTATGTATTTATGTTTTTATGAATTGGAGTAGCATTTGACCGTTATCTTTGAAAGAAAAATGTGCTTTCCTATTCTGCTAATGCAGGACTTTGAAATAATACTTGCTATTTATCGTTTAAATGAAAGAAATAATACTTGCTACTTATCCTTTAAAAGAATCTGCTTCAGTAGCTGATATTTTTAATAAATTTTTAATGACAATTACATATATGAAAAAACAAGTATTACGTGATTGTTAAAAAATGCAGGTATGACATTGTAGGAGTTACCATACTGAAAAATCTAAATATCTACAAAGGAGGCGAAAAATATATTCGCACAAAATTAAGAAGCGTGGAAAGAAATTTCTCTACATTTTATATGGTTCTATATTAAAAAATGTAGAATCATTAGGGTTTTTTGAAGCAGAAGACGTTAAAAATAAGCAATGATCTCGCCGGGACTCGAACCTGGACCTCTCGAATACGCGCTGAGTGTGCTACCGTTACAGCAAGAAGACACGCAGTAAGGAGGATGAAAATACCTTATATACTCCCCCTTTGAAAGGGCGATTGGGGATTAGGAGACCCAATCGTCAAATACTGATGGTGAAAAATCATCATCTACTACCTTTTAGTTCCGGTGTCACTGTGGATTCATTAGGTTTTTTTGAAGCAGGTGAGTGCGTGCATTCTATGTTAAGAGTTTCATGAATAATTAAAGTATTATTTTACCCTTCTTCTGTGCTGGTATTCTTTACGCCTGCGCGAGAAGTCGCCAGGATATCTCGTTAAGTCTCGGATATCTCGTAAAGATACAAAAGAAATGCATTTCTCTAAATGCCATGTAAAAGGAAGTATTGAATTGCAGTCTGTAAATAAACTACTGCTGAAAAAGGCATATGCTTCCCTTTCACTTATGTCATTAGAAATGTAGCTATATTTCCTCGGTTTTGTTTATGTCATTATGGCAAAGCACACGAGAGCTATATGTTAAAGGAAGGGATGCCTTCGGGAAGAACTTTCGAAGTAAAACTTTTCGTATCCACGTTTGGATGAGGAAACAACGAAAGCGCCCATGCAGCCAGGTCGTTCGTGGGGATTCAAACTCAGGTCAAACTACTAGTGTTCAGCTTTTTTACCGCTTGGCCGCTGGTGGGCCATACGTTTCCTTGGAATAGCATTAATTTATACCTCATGGTGATTAGATTAATTATGTTCTGATACTGAGAGTTACTAACGTTGTATATAAAGTACATTCTCCTATAATTAAAAGTACGTTTATTTTATTTAAAATTTATATAACTGATAAGATAATACAGGATTTTTTAGGTATTTTAGATAGAATTTCCTTGGTTGTAATCAGTAATTTAAATAAAATAAGTATCTTTTATATGCTCTATATGATAGTTGTGCCTCTGTGCCTCTTGATTTTTATTCAACCTCTTGATTTTGAAGATAAAGGAGTACTTCTAATGTTTTCCTAATGTTTCCTAATGTTAAAGAAATATTTCTAATGATATAATTGTTCACGATAATATAATTACGATTTATTTTCAGCCGATTTCTACGGATTTCATTGCCTATCCATAGTTTCGAGATTGCATTTCAAAAAAGCTTCCACCATACCAAATGGTAAATAATTTGTTCGAGAATTTCACAGGACTTCGAAAAATATTAATAAGGCACAGATTTCCCTGTCTATCTTTTCTGTCATTTTTTAGAAATTTTAAAGAATATTTAGATGCATTATTGGCAGTGTAATCGTGATGGCATTGTACATTTTGACGTCTTTATGGATTTTTTCTTTAAATCTTTTTCTGTCATATTTTTATAAATGGCTTTATAAATGGCACATATAAAGAAAATGGGTATGTAAAATTATGAATAAATTTTATAAAAAATTGTGACAAAAGACACACTTAATGATTTTGATGAGTCTTTCGAGCGTTACAGCAAACCCTTGTCGATCGCAGAGATTATGTTATGAATACGTCGCACGTATGGCAGAAGCACGTTCGCAAAGGTACCTTTCTATGGGAAAAATATGTCAAGCACAATTTACATTAAGAATCTATGTATAATTTATATAAATCTAAATATTTTTTAATTGAAAGGAATAAATAGTAGGAATGTTAATTTAAAGGATTTTACTGTTTAAGTACTAATAGAACTTACCTTATATACCAGGTTAGTAACGGTATAATAGGTCAGTGTCAGAATATAGTTAAACACCTTAATGACTTGTATCTTTAGGTTCAAATTAATAATACTGAAAGGAAATGTTGGGCCCTGCAGCGGCCAAGCGGTAAAGACATTGAAAACTGATAATTCATTATCAATTCAAATCCCAGCGAATGGGATGGGTGCATGAGCGCCTTATGGCTTTCTCTATATGTAACGTGGATATGGGTCAGTTTTCCATAGAAAGATCTTCTTAGGCGAGACAGCTCTCGTGGGGTTTACTGTAATGAAATAAACCAATCCAAGGAAATGTAGCAATATTTCCATAGATATAAGTGCAAGAGAAGCATGGGTCTTTTCAATAATAATTTATTTATAGACTGCAATACAATACATCAATTTACACGGAATTTAGGAAAATACCATTCTTTGTATTAAATGGCCATTTAAAACGTAGAAAAATTCCTTTTCACGCGGCTTATATTTGTGTGTAAATACATTTTACGCTTGTTTAATGGATATTTATACTTTTCAGTACTTATGATTACTATTTAAGTTGTGATACAATTAATTTTAAAAATATGTTAGTGTTTTTTGCTTGGAACAATGACTGTAGACATTTCTGTAGACTGTAGACATTTCGTCGTAAACGGCGCATAGTTTATCAATGCCTCACTTAAAGCGTTCTCTTCTTTTTTCATTTCGGTCAACTTCCGTTGCAAACTTAAAGAGTTGTGCATTTTGTTAACAATTCATTTAAGTTCTTGTAAGATAAAGGCGCTTGATCTTCTTCATTATCACAGCTCTCACTGCCGGTTGGTGTTATAAGATTGTCCGACTCTTCACTCGCAATTTCTCGATTAATTCTTTGAATTTTTCTTCCATATCTGAAAATCCTTTGATGCCAGCTGTTTTTTACAATTTGAATGATTTTTTTCACTTCATTTCTAATAGATGGAAATCCTATAAAATTGTGAACAGTTTCTGTCCAACAGCTATTCATTGTTGTTGAATGAACGTTGAACCGCGTATGAGTGAAATTATATCTTTGATCAAAATGATTGGAAAAAATTAAGATAACGGGTGTATACAATTCGAGTTCCGCCACTGTGAGCTCTACAAAGATTTACTCTACATTTCAAAATTACAAATGATGCTAGTCCAATCTTCCAAAGTTCTCAATTTTCATTTTCGTGAAAGGTAAATTTTCCAGACATTCGAACATATAGAATTCTCGAAATATTTAACTGAGATTATTCTGCAGAAATCGATTAGACTATGTATCAATATAGAAAACACTAAATTGTAAACATCTAAAAATTCTTTCGTTTAGAATATTAGATATATCAGTTTTGCTCAATGTTGTAACTAAATACCCTGATCACAAAATTTATGCCATATCATTTCGTATATATTTATCAATCACATGACCTCCAATCACATTTTCGGATTTAGCTTGGGGTTGAAAGGTTAAAGTGGAAACTCTTACTTGCCTCATTGAAAGAAGTTGAAATAAAACCTTTTTTTTTTTTTTTTTAAGAAGTTCATCTGAAGTGGGACATAACCCTTGCAAAAGCACTCTTGGTGTTTTTGCTTCACAACTTTACATAATTTTTAGCAATGTGACTCGTTGTGCAAAGAGCACTTTAATTCAGAACATATTTATAAGCATAATTATTTAAATATCTCTTATTCAACAATATAAGATAATAATTTAGTTTGAAGTTGCAACATTATTGCCAAATAATTCATTTTAAACTTTTGAATTAAAGTGTTTTATGCCTTTATTACATTGAATGCTCAAATAATAAATTTAGGTTAAATTCTGGCAGACTGCGCTATCTCGCCATCAGCAAGTCAAGTCTAGACATCAGTATAGTTAAATTAGGATCCAACGACAGACATTAGAAATCTTCAGACTAAATTTAGTGGTCCGTATTTAGTGGTCTTTAAGCTCATTTTATTCGTCCTTAATGTTGTATGTAGTAATCTGACTGAAGATAAGTAATCCTTCGTTATCGTAAATGTAATGCTTCTGGAATTATTCTTATTTATCTTAATAATCTTCTGTACTATAGTTCATCAGGTGTCACAGTATTTACGCAGACGCTTTAATCAACTGCGTCTACAGTTTCCATTAACTATATTCAAAGCATATGTCTGCAAAAGCATTCCGGATTCGGAAGGTTTCACTTTGTCGGCATTCAAATGCCCTTGTTATGACACTAACATATTTCAAAGTGATCTGGTGACGTGTTTTGCAACCTCGTGCAGAATTCTAGATCGATTTATTACAGACCTGGCTAATTTTCCGAATTTTTTTACTTACTTCTTTCTCTAAAAGTAGTCTTAACACTTGACTTACATTAGAAAGGTTTTCAGTTAGGTCTACTGATTGTTTAGGAGTAATATTTCGATATTAGTAAACTTGTGATCAACGCTGCTTGATAAATTGCACGTTCTGGGTAGTGCTGTCTGTCCTTTTAGTGTATGTATCTCCCAAATTAAAATTCTGCGTACTTAACAGGCTAATCGATTTCATGATAAAAAAGGACAATAAAAGACGCCAAACGGTTAAGATTTCTGGACACGGCAAATTCGCACTGTTTTCAAACCGAATCGAACGGGCTGTCTGTATGGTTTGGTTTTCTTGGCTTTCCTCATGTGTAACACGAACACGAACCAGTTTGCTTTAGAAAGTTCCGCGCGAAAGCTTGCCGCCCCTGAGACAGATAGCCTTCATATGCTCTTCCATACTTAAAATAACCATGCAGTTTAAAGCAATCAGTGGATTTCTTAGATATTTACAACATTATTATAATTTTCAGTTTATAATATTATTTTAATTTTTAACAAATTCAGGAATTAATTTAAATAGCAATAATCGGACTGCGTTTATAACATATCTACATCATATTTTTATAAATATTTGAACTACTATTGTAATTAAAGAAAACAATTTCTAAAATCATGCACAAAGTAAATTTTACTCCATTTATCTAAATCGTATTTATACATGATAAGGTAATATTTTTAGATCCCTGGTTTGAATTCTGCTGAGGGCACATTTGGATATTCCTATTTCCTGACTTGGAAAAAAATATGGTCTACTGGTCGATGGGCTGTAGGAAAGTTGCAATGCTAAGACGCAGAAAATGGATCTTAATGAATATTCTTCAAGGAGAGGATCTAGGCATGGAGAATGTACAGATGCGTTTTCCATGATAAATAAAGTATGGAATTGAAAATTTATCTTAAGCAGATACATTTTTACAGACGGACCAAACACGTCATTGATTCAATCCATAAAGAGGCCAAAGGCCACGTATTACCTAAGCCTTGCTGCTGGACCTCCATATGACATTTAGCCTGCTGTTCTGGACTTCTTCAAGGATCGTGCATTTTCAAATCGTCACTTGCATTTGTACAAAAAAAAAGCTTGAGACGGCTTTCATAGGCTCGTGGCTCGACAATGCCTAGATCTCTGCTGCAGTATAAGTTCGCCTTGATATTTTTTTTTCCAGAACAGACACGTTCCATCCCAATTAAAAACACTGAGAATTTTTTGTCACAATTTTAAGCATATCCGCTACTATTGGCAATTTTTCTATTCAATATTAGTAATGCAATTTTTCCCTGCCGATTTAACTTAACTATTTAAAACTTGCACTATTTTTTTAAAACTTAAATTTAAAAAAAAAATCAATATCACTTACAAATTACGAATTCGTAACTTAAAGTTTATTTAGACTTCAAAGTCTAATTCTTTTACTTGATTACCTTTCTTAATTTAATTTGAAATATAAGAATTTTACAGGACTATCCATCTTTAATAATAATTATGTTTAATTAAATCATTGCAGGATTCTTAATAGAATTCATTCCTTACATTTGATTATTTGTTAATAATTATATATATATATAGTCGAGATGCAATCACCTTCAAAGATAAAGTCTTTGATGAGATTCCGTGAGGAACAACGGGATATATTCTTGTTGGACAGCAGAATAAACAATGAAGCATCAAAGGAAGGATCCTACTTGTGACATCACAATATGTTTCTACTCACTCGTTCTGCGAAGCATTGCTGTTTAAGGGTGTCAGTATTTTTTTTGGCTCGTTATACGAATCAGTCGTTATGTAGAGGTGCCTGCTAAGCGAGGTTTGAGTGTTTCACTCAATTATTTTTTCACTCAGCTTTGTGCTGTTCCGGTTCTGAAGTTTAAATCCTTTCTGTGACTTAACTCTGCCAAGAGTAACGTATGCTTGATATTCTGCGAATATGTTTTTAGATAGATTACCATATCTGGCATGCCTTCGGTCTGGTTAGTTACACCGGTTCAATGGGTAAGCACGCAAGTGGCTAGTTTTAAAAGAAATTCCAGAAAATTATCCAAATAAAAAATTTTTGGTTTTTGTTTTAAAAGAAAGAGAATTTATTTTACAAACTGCAAAAATTACAAATCCTTATAACAGATAAATGTTTCATGTGTTAGAATTTTAAAATACCATAAAAGTATATAAATTCGAATATAACAAAATTTCTATAAAATTTCTATAATTTCTATTAATTTCAAAAGTATATAATATTGCATTTCAGAGCAAAATTAAGGAAATCAGCTTTCAAAATGAAATGCTGAGAAAAATGGATATAAACTAATGAAATGGGAATTTTTATTTTGTCTCATTTTGTTTTATTTTGCCTCATTTCGCTTAAACGCTAATAAATCGTTATACTCACTTTGCTAAAACTGAGATTAATAAAGGGAATCGAATAGAAATCTCTCTATTAAAAAGGGAAAGAAATACTATTTATAAAATAGCAGACGACTTCTATAGTAAGCTTGATTACTTTCAAGTAATTGACTTGACAAAGGGAAAGTAATCAGCATTAGAGTAAGTAAATAAAATCAGCATTAGAGAAAGCTACACAGAAGCAAGAAAAATAGTAATGACATAGTAATTTCGAAACTCAAAACAGATCATAAGACGCCAAATGAAATTTGACAACTTTCCTCGTCTGCTTAATGTTTATATAAGTATATAATACTATAGATGACTTATATATATTATATAAGTATATAACTTATATATAAAGTTATGCTTAAAGTTTATGCATATATTTTTTTAATGTGAAAAATTGTCTAATGTACACATTTTAGCATCATTTTTAAAGGAGGTTGAAAAATTTGGTTTTAAAATTTATAAAAATTTCCAGATTTCATAGCAGATGTATTTTTAAATATTAAAGTTTCAAAATAATAGATGTCGAATAATTAAAAGATTTGAACGATTTTCGAAAATCCGCCTATACATCAGAAATAAAGCTAAAATTTTCCATTTAAACAATTTTATGAATTAAAGCCATTTTACAAATTGGTGCAAACAAGAAAATTTTGAGCTTTTTAGTCTATTTGTTAAATGACAACTGTGCGAAAATCGCCTCAAGATCAAATTTTAAAAAATCTAAATCGAATTTTGAAAAACATCACCTTACTGTATTATGTTGCAATATACAAACAACTTGTGTGCAAAATTTGAGCTTGATGTCTTATCAGGAAATAATTCAAAAATTTATTACAAATTTTTAACCATAGCCATAAACATCATAAGTGAACTAAATAATAAACGTTTACGAAAATCAAGAATAATGTTTTAGAATTCATTATAACTTTCTCGCAATGAAATGTAATTTATAAAAAATTTACAATGAAACCCATCAACAAAAGGATCATACTACAGCTATGGCAAAGATATTGTTACGTGCATACGGGTTCGCAACGGACTGAATACACACAGAACCGATGACAGATTGATTAAATTTATTTTCTCAAAAGAAACAATTTATAATTCTGAACCTTTCTACAAACTTATTCACAGCTGTTCTCAGTTTTATAGAGCACAATGAGCAATTACTACGTCAGACTACTAAGAATGTTAAAAACAAAGCAATTAGAGAGCATCTAAAGAGCGAAGCTCGCACAGAAATCTCTCAATACTCTGAATTAAACTGAGAGCTGATGCTCTCTTCGGTCTTGTACAGTTTTCCCACGTCCGCCGGAATTTACAGTATCTTCGGTACCTTGAAATTACTGGAAGGCATATACGATTACAGTTGCATACACTGGTGGACAGTTGTTAAGGATGAATGACAGTAGCAGCGGTAGCAACCACAAAATGGAAGGGAAGAAAATGCGGAAATTAGCATAACTGTGGGATACAGTAAGACGTGTTGTGCGTATGCAAATTCCATATTGCCGAAGTTTTCCGTCACGTGATACCTCTGATATGAGATATAAATGATTTGACGCGTGTTGATCGTTGTTGTTCAAAAGCAAAATTTAACTGGAAAGAATCAATTGACGAACTAGCAATTTTCGGTATATCTTTCTCATATCATTTAAATGATTTTGTGCTTAGCAGTATTATTGCAAAGATTGAGGAAGAGTGAAAAATAACAGATGCTGCTAAGCAGTTCGACGTCAACTACAGTGTTGTTTCAAGGCTTTGAATATCATTTCAACCAAATGGAATGCGTAGCAAACGTCACGGGAGAGATCGGAATTACAATACGATGCCTGCAGAAGATAGGTGAATAGTGCTATCGACAAAACGGAACCGGAAAAGCACAGCTTCTGAGATAACAAATTAGTTACTTGGCTGCTACTGTCAAGCGAATCTCCCGAGAAACTGTAGCCAGACGTTTGCATCAAGGAAGACTATATGGCCTCCATTCTGTTGCGTGCATTCCATTGTCTAGACGTCACCGTTTCGCCCGTTTACAATGGGGTCCTTAGCATTTCATTTGGAGGGAAGACTAGTGGGCTTGTGTACGGTTCTCAGATGAAAGCTGGTTGTTGTGGACAATTGATGTAACATGAGGGTCGTGCTGTATATAGTCCGGCAAACATACAAGAAACTGACCGATATCCTAATGTCATGGTATGGGCTGAGATCACGATCAACGGCCGTATCTCACTCTATGTGCTTCCAACATTTCTATGTGTACGTCGCTATACGTGTTTTCAATGTTCCAACCTTTCTATATGTGTACATAGGTTGGTATCTACACGAAATTTTTATCGGTTACACCTTGTGCCTCAAACATATTGGCAGCTAAACTACTTTTAGCTTAAATTAAAAATAAATAAATAACGGGAATTTAAGTGGAACAAAACTTGTGAGTAAATAATTGCAACATATTCTCTTCCTTTTATTATTTTTTTTCCGACGCATACAAAACATGTACACATATTTGTATGCAAATAATTTTAAATTTCTTATTTCTTAATACACCTTTCAGATATATCTCATGGAGTTTCGATTTTAATAAAGTTTGTAACCTTGAAAAAAAAGGTCACTAGAAACGCTTTATCAAGCACAGCAGATGCTCATCGGTCAATACGATTCTTTTATCGGACTTCAATTTCAACTGCGGAAAAAATATTCGTATGTAGATGTGCTCCCAAACAAAGCAATTATTCTTAGCGCAAAAAGTCGTAAATGGGAGTATTTATCTTTTGGCAAGTACGAATAAAATTTAATCACATCTGTATCTTCCAGTCTTTGAGTAAGATTTATATTACAGTGTAAGTTAATTCCATTTGTAGTTCCATCTGAAGCGTTACTCACATTTCGTTTTTAATAATGAAAAAATATAAAATTAGACTCCAAGATATAAAAGTCTTAGATTATTATTTTCATTAGATTATACCTTTTTCATAATAATTTACAAAATTAAATTTTCAGATGGTCCTTTTTCAAAAAGAATGCTAATGAGTACTTAGTTTCCAATCCTATTAAAGACACTTTAGGAAAAAAAATCCAGTAATTTCCAAAATTGGCTATGGAAATAAATCTCCAGTTTTATATAATTTAAACTAACTTGGCTCATATAAAAATATTCTTAAAGGCTGTAAGATATTGCATAATACTCGTATAACATAAATTTCAATACTTCTACAAATAGAAACTGAAGTTCATATATTTAAAAATTGTTTAGATATGTCAAGACGCTAAAAACCATTATTTGCTAGATATGTAAATTTGAATACTTTTGTGTCCACAGACGATAATTTTTGGCAACATTTGAAATTTATCTGCCGTAGAATAAATTTTGAAAGAAATAAAAATGGAACTGGTGCTACAGAATTAAGACTGTACGATTTTCTATGATTTTAAATAGAGAAAATCAAGGCGAGTGTCTACAACGTCTCCAGATAGCATAGGGAAAAGAAGAACCATCACGTGCAACGATATTCAGAGGGTTTACAGAACTTCGTAGAAGTTGAAGTGCTTTCCTCTGTGAAGAAAAGGCAGAAAGACCTTTGTTAGCAGTAGTTCCAGAAAATGAATCGACTATACGAAAAATGTTAATCAATTATAATTGCTGTACCTACTAAATGATAAGGAACTTTACATTGGGTCCGCAGCTATACATAAAATCATATAAAAGAACTGCCTATGAAAACACTAGTTTGTTAGAATCAATAAAAAAACTCGAAGGAAAATTACTTAATAGCCGTGGACACCGTAATTACACTCACGTTTGTGAAAATTGCAACACCAAGAAGGAATCGTCATAATTGAATGCAATTTAATACACAGTTGAGTGGTAGTGGTACAAATAAATGATTAAATGTTCAAAGCAAACAAACAAGAACAAGAGATCAGAATCAGTATTTTGTGTGGCCACCACGCGCCGCAATAAGTGCTGCTACACGACGTGGCATGGAGTCAAACAAAGTTTGAATGTCTGACTGAGGAAGAGCATTCCATATCGTTTGTACGCGTACCCAAAGTTCGTCTGCAGACGCAACAGGACGAGGATCACGAGCAAGACGCCGACCAATGACATCCCACACATGTTCAATTGGCGACATATCCGGGGAACACGCAGGCCAAGGAAGAAGCTGTACCTGCTGCGCTGCAAAGAAGGATTTAACAATCCGAGCAGTATGAGGGCGGGCATTGTCCTGTTGAAATACAGCGCCTGGCAAGCTTTGAAGGAAGGGAACAGCTTCGGGCTGTAGAACTTCACGGATATACCGGTTGCTGTTCAGATTGCCCACAATTCGTAGCAATTGAGATCGTCTATGATATGCTATGGCGCCCCAGACCATAACTCCGGGTGTTCGTCCACTGTGGCGTTCGATAATGCACTCCGGAAGGTGGCGTTCACCGGCATAGCGTCTGACACGAATGCGGCCATCATGGTACCACAAATTAAAGCGGGATTCGTCAGAAAACACGACATGCTGCCAATCAGCACGCCAGTCTCTATGCTGATTGGCCCATTGTAGCCGCAGGCGGCGATGGTCGTGCGTTAGGGGGATCCTGTATAAAGGAGTCCGTGCGCGCAGTCCACACTGCAGCAGACGTCTACGAATTGATGAAGCACACAATGAAACACCTGTAGCTATTGACCACAGTGCTGCCAATTGTCTAGAGGAAGCTGTACGGTCCGTCCGCGCCATGCGGACCAGGTGTCTATCATCGCGAGCTGACGTCACATTTCGGGGTCCACTCCCGGATTTCCGAGTTGTCCGACACTCGTCCGTCCACTGCTTCCAAACGCGCATCACTGTGCTGCTGTTACGCTGCACACGAGAGGCTACTGCACGATACGACAATCCAGTTTCACGAAGGCCGATGATTCTCCCTCGTTCAAACTCTGTAAGTTGTTCAAATCTCGCTCTCTTTCGTCGACGAGGCATAAGTACAGATTGAGTTAACGTTTACCACTAGCAGATAACCACCGATAACCATACACGCCTCGCTACAGCCGTCTATTTATTCGGATCCATCAGCCGTTCAGAGGGCGCTGCTCAACATACGCATGCGCTACAGATTTGCAATTCTAATCATTTGCATATCATGCGCTACTTTGCATTTCCTGAAAATTTCAGCTCACTCGCGTAAGTCCTTCATGGTGTTGCAATTTTCACAAACGTGAGTGTATTTTAAAATTATAAATGGTATTTCTGATATTCTAACATGTCAAGAAAATAAAGCTGTAGAATCTTTAGATTTTTTGAAGCAGGAGACGTGAAAAATGTGCACTGCCGTCCCCGAGACTACAACTCTGGATTTCTCCGTGGAGTATGCTTCCTATTACACCGTAAAGGCATGAGGAAAGGTAGAACAAATTACACTATAAAGTGGGGATCTTTGAAGGGGATTCCAAACAATCAATTTTGAAAAGACAGCGAACAGTGATAAACGTAATGTACGCCGTTTCCTTCAGAAGTACAGGACTAGTCAAAGCCCTCAAGCTAGAGGGACAGAAGGCAGTTACGGATATGGTACTAAATATCTTCCAGAAGTTCTTCTAGAAATGGATATTGTCGGACAATTTGGTATGTTCATGTATATTTGGTAATATACAATTTGGTATGTTCGTGCTTCATCATGATACTACATCTTCTCATGCAGCAAGCCTAATAATCAAATTTCCTAAAGAAAAGCACATGCAAGGGGTGGAACATCCTCCTACTCCCCTGATCTTTTTAAATGTACCTTTTGGTTATTTTTTAATTTAAAAGAAATTCACGTAACTGTTATTTTTGTTCTGAAGATGAGATTGGTAGGTTATATTAAAAGTATACTTTTCATCGATTCAAAGAAATAAAGCATCTCTACTTCGAAACTTCTTTGGAATCTTTGAATTGAATCTTTTAAAATTCCCCTACAAGCGTGCATTGATGTTGGAGGGAACGTCTTGGAACGCTCCTAATAGTTTGTAAGGTTAGAAGCATCTAAAAAACTTTAGCGTGAGAGTCGTATTTATGCGCTTATGCTCTTTTGACATTAAATTATCCTTTTGTAAATTAAACATACAAAATCATTAAAAGGCTTAAATACAATGTTGTGTTCAATCCGTCAAAATTTTGATTAATAATATATATAACATATAACTTTTATCATTAATCAAAATTTTGACGGTTTGAATTAATTGCATTTAAGGTTTCCTATCAAGGATATATCGGATACTTTCAAGCCTAACAAGACTTTTATTCGTGTGTTTGTTTGAATAATAAAGATAAGAAAAGTTCTTTTTATTGACCTTTTCCATTACAATTCTATATAAAAATTTTAATTTGGTATGTTTTTACTAAAAGGTTAAACACATTAAAAATCGTAAATAGTCTGATTGCTTACTTTGATTAACTTCTTCATTTGGAAACAATGATACATTCGGTTGTATGCAATATTTTGGAAACATCCTGTAGATCGATTTTTAATTAGCCTTTTAATAAGACAACCGAATAATGAAAAATATAAGCTAAGCAAAGTATCTAATTTTGTCCTTCGACACCAAAAGAATGAGAAAGAAAGAAAAAAAATTAAGGGTAGAAATATTTAATAAATTATCCTGCTAACTATTTTTGTGAAGAAACTTTATAATTTAGAATATTCGTGTTTCATGTTTGGCAGAAAAGCAAACTAAAAATCATTTTTTCATCACTTCCGAACGATGATAGACATAAGCAAATTTCGTCTTGCTGATAGACCTGCTCCGTTTAGAAGAAAACTTTTGCTACAGGTTTAGATTCATCTACTATATTTACTCCCTCTTTTGACTTTCAAAATTCCACCTTCTTCATAAACATTATTGCTAAACGCCAGAATAATAAACAATTTAAACAGCTTACTTTTT
>KK119861.1:30572-76633 GCA_000611955.2 Stegodyphus mimosarum
AGTGATTAGTTGAACTGAAAACAAAGCAAAAGAAAGAATAAACTCACTTAAAAATATTTAAGACATTATTTAATTTGAGTAATTTCCATTATCAAGATTGCAGATACTACGAACTGTAATTATCCTGACATCCGAAATATCAGTTATCCGAAATCCTTGTCCTCCTTCTAGGCCTAGTAAGAAAAGTAAGTAACTAAAAAGATAATTTATAATTTAATTTTTTTTAACTTTCTAATTGCTCACCAACGCAAAGTAACTGGCTAGTCTATACAGGAGGGCAAGCTTAACACTTATGAACGACTTATTAGTTTGTGTCTCCATTTTCTTTTCTCTAAGTTAGTCGTAGGGTAATGTCCTTCTAAGCTCTGACAATGGTCATATCATCATACTTTTAGATTTTAAGTAACAAAGTAAAACCATTTAATTACAATAAGTTATAAATTTTATTTTACTAAAATAAGAAAAAAATTATTTTGTAATTATAAATATTTTGATATTTAAAGATAAAATTGAGATTTTAATTGGTAAGATATTTTCTCTTAACATAGCGCGTGTCTTGACAGAGTAGCTAGAAAGCACGTTCTAATAGCAATCGGAAGGACGGAGCTCTGCATATTTTTCCTGCCTCATGCTCCAAAATAATATAACTCATGATCTTTACAATTTGATAAAAATTAGTTTAAATTTCAGGACTTTTATTTTAGTTGAAAATATAGATATATGCATTTAGGCAAATGAAAATAATTTTCTTGTTCAATTTTTTTGAAAGAAATTTGCATCAAGTATTGTTTCATTGTCAATTGTATTTTCTGTAAATATGTAAAAAGCATATATGAAAACTGTTACATTATGGGAGTGCCTTTTGCGTCGCAACCAGTTTAGTTATACATGTTTACATCAATAATATCATGCCGCAAATAAAATATGTATACATTTGTAATCACTGCATCTTCGTCATAAATGATATATAAGATACTTTTTTAATTTAAATTTGTAATAGTTTCTAAAGTTTTCGTTTATAAACTAACGTTACTGTAACTTTACAGAAGATATATGATGATTTCATTGTATTTGAATCCAATATTTTTTCTGTCTATATTTAATTGCCTTTTTACCTTTACAGGGTGTTCTATGAAGTCAAAAAATTCTAGAAAATTCTGAAATCACTGTACCTTTCACGGATAAATATTAATAAACCTTATATCATGTTTAGTTTACGAAAACATTTACAAACTTTCAGCTTAAATGTTAAGAAACATTCTCAGTAAGAGTGTACTAATAAGAAAAATTTGAAATACCATTTCTAAAGAATAATTAAGATCATATAGACTTTATAAAACAAAGGACTTGATCAAATTAATTTGTCAGAGTTTTTGAAATTTCAATAGAACTCTTAAATTTTAAAAGCTACGTTTCTTTTTGAAAAATTCTATGATCAAAATTTATGCTTATTTTTATACTTTTTTAGTTATTCTAGTTAATAATATTATCATTATTCTACTTTATCTAACATTCTTGTCTACTGTTAAAAAAAGGAATTCCTATTTTTCTTAGACAAGTTAACAAGAATTTATTAAAATCTACCTTCTAAGGTTTTTTATTATTATTATTATTATGAGAAAAGTGTATTACGCTTAATTAATTTTTCCCCATCTAAGACCAGGCAAGCAAAATTTTTTAATTTTTAAAGAAGATTTTCTGAATAATTTGCTGTAATAACTCTTCGAGTGCAGCGGAAATTTGGAAAAAAATGCTTTCGTCTATTTGCATTAAATTGAAAAACAAAGAATGTACATAAAAACAAACTGGATTTTTTCCACCGGAACGATTTTATTATGTTGTATTCAAAATATACTTTTTGGTGAGGGGACTTAGGTAAAAATCTTCTTATTTGGTGCAGTTTCTAGTTATTTCAGAAAACTGTGGAACGATTTATAAAAAATCACGGTGACTTAGTGACGTTAACAATAGGATATATAAGTAAGGTTATAATGCAGTATTATAGATAAGTAAGGTTATAATGCATATTATGAACATCTTTAATTGCACAGAAATTGAACTAATTTTTAAAAATTTCTTTACGTTTCTAGAAGTCTTAAATATTAATGAAATAATATATAATTAAAACTAAAATGTACTGTTACTGCAAATAAATAAAATAAAAAAGGTAAACACATTTAAAAATAGCTGCTACTTAAAAAATGCAGTTCAACTGCAAAGAAAGGTTTGGGGAGTAAACAAATAAAATGCACCGCCCGTTTGCGAACTGGCTAGCGCGTCGCGCAACTGCAACACAGGTCCGGGGTTCGATCCCGCAGGCTGGGCAAGGTTGACTCAGCCTTTCATCCCTTATATGGGTCCATAAAATGAGTACCAAGTTTGCTTGGGGGCCAAACACCGGGGTTCCTGCGACAAGCCGATCACTTGTCTAAGGCATATGCTGATGCACTCCGGAGCCCCAAAAGGTCAAGAAAGCAGGAAAGGGTATTGCAGGCTATTGCCCACTAAGGCTGCTGCACCATTGAATTTAGTTTTTAGATTAATTAATCTAAAAACGCATTAAATTAATAATAATAAAATTATGCAAATTTTAGCATCAATTTCTTTACGAGTAAACAGATAACATGCATCAAATTTAATAATAATAAAATTAAACAAATTTTAGCATCAATTTCTTCAGTATCATACCTGGATAATTTATTAGAAATCTCATTTGTTTTAAAAGGCATTGTACGCAGTTATATTTTATGCATAATCCATAAAATATTATTTTTAATTTATGAATTTTAAACTCACATATCTTTTTATCGAAGAAATTATAAAGAAAAGCTTTTTTCCTTTATATATATATCTATTGTTTCAAAAGAATACTAATTAATTAATTCCTGCTCTTCAGGAATTATATATATCTAAGTGTATACGTGAACGGAATTTCAAAACAATTATTATAATAAGTTTTTTAAAAAATGTTTTATTAAAAATGTTTAGGGCATTAATACTGTCTCATGTTAATTCGTAGTGAAAGTTTAAAGCTTAAAACATCTCAAGAGTTTCATCACATGTATGTAGATTCACATAAGAGTGAAACGAATATATATATATATATATATACAGGGAGGAAGCTTCAAATTCGTATTGTATTATAACTTTCAAAATAAATTCTTCAGGGGGAAATTTTAAATAAATCAGAGCATAAATGAAACATTATATTTAATGAACATAATAATGTAAATAAATTATAAAACACAAATATAAATCAAAATTGGAACACGGAGCAAAGAAAGGAGAAAATTAACATGGGATTCGAATTCCCGACCCCAAAAGTCAAATCCTGCCACGGTCAGCTTTACCACTACACTACGTTGACTATTATACATCGTCAATGAAATGAATATTTAAAGCTAAATATTTTGGTCTTATTTCAATGCGCTATCATCTAAAAAGTTACCAGAGTTTGTTCTTCAGCTTCCAGGGCATTTCCTAGAAAAACATAATTTTAAAGTGGCGTTCCGATGGAAGTTAGACGGACTGCTAAAAATATATTTCAAGTGAAAGATGTGCTTACAAATATACGTTAGCTAAAAAGGCATATTTATAAATAGAGAAATACAAATTAAGCATACTTTTCAATGCAATAAAATATTTAAAAGGCTATCAAATTTAATTTATAAATAAAGTTATCAGTTTTCTGCCTCTTTCAAAAGAAAAACAAGCAAATCTTTTAATGCTTTATCTGATTTACTACAGCAGTTTGGTACAGTCAGACGTTAGTTTTCATTTAAAGTAAATGTGCATACAGAACTAGGAAATAACTGTCAGGACAAATTTTGCTATTTTATGGACTTGGAGTTACATTTTTTGTACCTGTAATCACTGCTGTATGCGAACTAATACTGCAGTTGCAGTTATCTTATTTTTCTTCTCTTTTTTTAACTAAATTCAGTTGATTGTTGTCTTTTTCAGTATGCAGGTTTCTTGTTATAATGTTAATTCGGAAATAAATATTTTTTAGCACAACATTCTTTCCTTGATCCAGCGTTCATCACGACTTCTGTCGCCATTATATTTAGGTGACAACACTGATTTCTCCTTTTTTACCACGTGACTCTAACGCTTCCGGAGACATACGGATAGATGTTGAACATCGTTGAACTTTAACCGTCCGTCGTCCGTCACCGCATACTGACCGGATTGCAGATGTCAATCAAAGTGAATTCACTAGCTGATTGTGAGAAACTCATACTCACGGCATTGGCAAAGCAGTAATGGAAACGGACAGTAACGGTTAGCCCGTTAGCACACTCGGCGCATATTCGAGAGATCTAGGTTAGAACCCCTGTGAAAACATTGCTCATTTTTAAAGTCTTCTGCTTTAAAATAGCCTAATGACTCTACATCGTTACTGCACTTTAAACTTTTAGGTATGATCCTTTGACTGCGAAGCTTTGTTTCCCTATATGCATGAGCTTAAAATTATTACAGCCAATGTTCTTGCTTCCAGCATAAATTGTTGAAATTTCAGAAAATTATCCAGTATTTTGAGAGAAATATTATCAAATGATATGTTTTCTATTTCTATGGAGCTCGTTCTTCTAGGAGGAATATGTCTAAGTTTTTCTGTATAATCTTCGCAATTCCGTCGACAATTTTTCCAAAAAATCAACATTATCATAAGATTCTCCTTGAGAATTATTTTCGAAAAATAAGCTTGAAAAATAAGTTTCAAACTGTGACCTCAGTTTCGAGATGCGAACCTACTTCATTACATAATTACTTTCCAATAACGTTATAATTTCCTATTGAGAAACGTTTTAAGTTTGAGAAAGGTGAAGAAAGGTGTTTTACACAACTAATAATCTGCAAACAAGTTCCCTCTCAAACCCTTTTAATTTTCCATGGGCATTGAGCACATTCATGGACAATGTGAGAATTGCCTTGAACAAAGAAACTTAGCTCACTTAATTTCGAGAATACATTCGAAAGCTATGTCAGTATACTTAGCCACCTTTCGTTATTAAAAAATTGTTTGATAAAACCGATAATCACAGTTAATGAATTAGATCTGTTTTATACGTTTTTCAACAGAATATCTGATTGGTATAAATTAAAATAAATTTATTGTGCAATATTTTTGATTGAAAATTTCATGAGCAATGAAGCTTCGAAACCCGCATGTTGAGAAGCTGATACAGAATCAATTCCTGTTTAAATTTTTAATTATAAATAACTGAAGTTCAGTTCTTCTACTGCAATTGTGTTTTGTTAGTTTTACTCTGCTTGCCATTAAACTTGCTACACCTTTGAAGGAAATAAACAACGAATTTGAAATTTTCGTGAAAGATAAAACATGCAAGGTTAAGGAAAAGATAAATAAATTGTGGGCTTCCACCCTTTATTTAATAGTTAAATGTGGTGAACCTCTTAAACGATAAGCGAATAATCGCTTGAGTGTGTGAACAGAGACGTAAGACTCAAGAAGTGTTGATTACCCTTCATTTCTCAAAATAAGATTTAACACAGTCGGCTCCTATCTCAAAGCGTACAGCAAAGCCTCCACTTGGGCTTCAACTCAATGTACTAAGACCTAAAACTTAAATAATGCTTAACTAAAAAGATATAGCCGACGCTATCAGGATTCTAAGCAGTTGGCCCCTCAATCTCAATTAAGTAGGCGAAGCTATCAAGGGCCTGAAGTACGGCCGAGCGTAGTAATAGCTTAGAGAAAGACGTAGGCCAAAGGAAACGCGCGCTAGTCAAAAACTCTGGTTCTTTAACGAAGTCAGTGAAACGTCGACTTAAATACTACTCTTACTCATTTTCATTAAACACGTTTCTAATAATACATTCTGGTAGGAAATTGTAAGCTGAAATTAGGAGAGACAGGAAAGTGTGACAAACTTAAAGTGACTGTTATAAACTTGGGATAAACCTTACAAAATTATTAGCATTTCAGAGCGTGCGCACAATATAGGCAAGAATAATGACACATTATAGCATTAAAGGCACATTAAAATGAAAGTTTTTCATTCAGAAATCGCATTTACTCGGTTTCATACTGAAGGAACTGTTCATCTAAAAAGAAGAAACTAATACCAGCACTTCTCAGAATTCAATATGGTGTTGTTAGCTGTAGCTTGTTGGAACTGCGGTCATCAGATCTCTCGTGTTCATCGAGATTAAGCGGCTATTGTGAGAATCTGCAATCCTTAAGTCTAGGAGCAACCTGCAGGATCTCAAAGGCTTCCATTCGCCAATTGCTAAGACGACAAACATCTTACCAGAATTAATGTTAAGAACCGTGCAGCCACATAACGTATCCTTGGTCAAAAATACGAATATGTTGCATGGCACCAAGTATGCACACGTTCCATAGAAGACGTTTTCAGCACCACGGATTTCTTACAAAGCGACAGTTATTTCGACTTCCATTGATGTCTGAGCACAGGAATCAGTGGTTACATTGACGCATTCAACGACGCACATGGATGCATCACTAAGGTGATGTCGTCTTTTTTGACAAACTCCATGCTCTTTCACAGTATCGGGATGACAATGATGACTTTTATAGCATCGTGTATGGAGGTATCGAGGGAAACAAAAGGGGAAACATTTCATTCCTCATATCATCATAATGGCCCGGTACTTAAATTGACGGAATGCAGTGCCAATGGGTGTACATTTCGTTCACCTCTTGTCTCTATACCCTATACTTTGAACAACCACTGTTACATTGTGCGGTTTTACTTACTGAAGTCCGATGTTCAATCTTAGAACCCCACAAACACTAAGAAGCGAATAATCGCTTTAAATGTGAGAATAAACACGTCAGACGTAAGAAGGGTTAACTACTCTTTATTTCTTCGAATAAATACAATCAACTCCTAATCGGAGTATACACAAAGCCTCTACTTGAGCTTGAACTTAAATAAATATGAATTCAAACTAAACTAAGCTTAACTAAAGCTATTTCAAAGCTATAGCCGAAGCTCTCAGGTTTCTAAGTAGTTGGCCCCTAAATATTTATTAAATCGGCGAAGCCAAGCAAGGGCCTAAAGTATGACCGAGCGTAGTATCTAATAGAGAACGTAGCCAAAAGGCAAGCGCTCGCTAGTCAGAGAATCAGACTCTCTCTCTCGAAGTCGGTGAAACATTAGACTTAAATAGTACTCTTACACATTTGCATTAACGGCGTTTCTGAAATTACATTTTAGTAGGAAATTGGAAGCTGAAATTAGAACAGATAGAAAAGATGCATAACTTAAAATAACTGTTATTAAAATTCGGATAAATCTTGCAACATTACTGACCCTGTAATGCCTTGTTTGTGCATATCTTTGGGGCCACCGTCAGTTCACTTTTCAGTAGGCATTATGAGATCGCATGCTACACGCATTGTCCTACATTTCCTCAGTAAGTACTGTATTTAGCCTTGGATGATGATACAATCGATACGTAACAGGAAAGCACGTTTAGCTAGCAATCGGAGGGTCCGGTTCGAATCCCGGTGAGGCCATTGCACATTTTTCACGTATCCTGCTTCGAATTTTCTTACAACTGCATCTACAATTTCTATTTTTATTTCCTCCATTATCGAAATTCAACCCTTATAAACTGCTTTAAATACGTAATTTGCTTGATTATTTAGAGTGATTCTCCTTTTGTCAGCTTTATGATTATCCTATTGCTAACGCGAATAATACGTGAATAACAATAACGTGAGGTGCTAACGTGCTTTACTTTCGCAGTTCATAAGCAGAAACAAAAATTTCAGTAATATCGAATTTAAGTAATCTTAAGAGTCCGAATCCCGTAAGTTAAATACAGAGACATCTGGTGGCAATGAATGAACTGACCACCGAACTTCCGTAAATCTAATCGCAAATCTAATGCAAATCTCAAATCTGTGCAAATCTAATGTAGTGTAAACGGTCGTTCGTCTGCGTATGTGTTTCTCCCAATGACACTACGCGTTCTCAGCGCACTAACGGAAACGGGGCTTCACACCACGAAGGCATGCCGGAAGGAGAGAGAAACTACCTAATAACGAAACTATTGAAGAATTTAGAAACTATCTGAACGCTCAAAATTAGCAGTAATATTTTAAATTTATTTTTTAATTTAATCTAATTTTTTGATACCAGATGTTACGTTCTATATTTATTTTCTTTTGCTACTATTATTATGGGACAAATTAAATTCATCAACTTCTACTGTTACTATTGGACAAAATAAATTCATTAACTGCTACTGTTACTACGGAACAAATTAAATTCAGAAACTGCTACTATTATTCTGGGACAAATTAAATTCAGCATTTGCTACAATTATGATGGGACAAATTACACTCATGTCCATAAATTAAGGATAATTGAGAATCATTCGAAAATCGAAATCTAAAGTAAAAATTTCACCTGTAGAGTTATCGCACACATCTTCAAAAATAATACGCAAATTACAGGAAGCCATCAGATAACGCCGATAGTACGATGCTATGACGAGAGTATAAGAGAATTGTATATAAGGAATGGTAGCGAAGAATTAAACTTGTTCAAGCATTCTGTAAGCCGCTTAATGCCACAATCGAATAGTTATGACACAGAGAACGCATGTGAATTATTTTTTTATGTGGTAGAATTATCGGCCGCCTGTAAAGTGGGCGTTCTCAAATTGAAGTATCCGAGAAATTTGTAATAGCCCAAAGTGTCATCTCTAGGCTTTGGCAACAATTCTAAAATGATAGACATGTCAGTAGATGTTACAGTACAAATCGCTGTCTAGCTTGCAGTCTGATTTACGTCAGACTTTGATATGGAGAATTCCAGGTACCCTCTTTCTCCAAGAAAACATCACTGAACGACATCGCTACGGTGGTTACTCGTTTGGGATGGAATTATACTGGGCTCCAGAACAGATCTGCACGTTCAAAACGGAACTATGAAAAGACAAATTTACGGAGACATAAGTCTGAAACAACATGTACGTTTGTTTAGGAGTGCATCATTGACAAATTGTGTGTATGGATAACAACGCCCGTTCTTACCGTGCAAACATTGTAAAGGAATGTCTTCAATCAGAAGATATACCCGTATGGAGTGGCGAGCCTTCTCACCTGGCCTGAATCCTATATAGCATAAGTGGGACATGCTTGGCCGACGAATTGCAGCCTGTCAGGCACCTCCTACATGTGTACCGGTACTTCGAAGAGCATTGCTTGCTGAGTTAAGCAATGTTTCCTAAGATCAGCTCGATAATTTTATACTCATCATGCCTAGGCTTTGTATGGACTGTATTTCATCGTCTGGGAGACATACAATGTAGTAACTGTCATACTAGTCATGTAATGTTAAGTTTTTGTAAGGTAGATATTTTCGTAATAGCTTTCGGGAGCAAAACTCGTAATTTTTATTAATGGTATCACACATAAATGATCTTATTTGTTCTTTATCTTTTGTTTAATAAATGGGCCTTATGAATAAGTCACCTTTGTTTTGTTTCTGAACCTTTATTTGACGGACCTGCCATTATCCTTAATTTATGGACATGAGTGTAATTTCATCAACTGCTACTATTATGATGGGACAAAATAAATTCATCAACTGCTGCTATTATTTATGAGGCAAATTAAATTCATCAATTGCAACTATTATTATGGCACAGACAGAGTAAATACTTTAAAATTTCAGAATCAATGACATCTTTATGCGAAACATTCGATAAAAAGTTATTTCAGTTAGTTACAACAAAACTTCCATTATGCCGTTTGCTTACAGCTCGTGAAACAGAGTTTAGCCTAGGGACATCTTTAAAAGTATTTTAAATGAGAACAGTAAAGTTTTAAAACCAGTACAGTTTCAATTGGAAAGGGGAAAACGTAGCACTTATTATTATAAGAGAAATAATATTCTGTCTGACGTAATAATAGCGATGATCTGAAGACAAGTCTTATTCAGATGCAAATCAGATATTCGAGATTTCAGATTAAAATTGCTCTTTTCTCAAGCAAACTCATTTCATTTTCAGCCTGTGAAAAGTGATATTTGAACAGATTAAAGGCGCATTAAATAACATAATCCTAAAGAAATATTCGCCTCTGCGAGGAAAGTTCTGTTTTTCAAGATTTAATGCGTTTGAGAAGCGAAATTAATTTCTGCACCAAATCATTTTCTTTTGTGCAAAAAAAAAGTACATCTTATTCGTCAAACAGAAATTCAAGATCTAGAGAAAAAGAATTATTCTAACCAAGAACTTTAATCAAGCTTGCGAGTTCTTTTAATGTAAAGACATTTAAGAAAAGCAAAATTTGAAAAAAATTCGGGAAGGAGATGACAAATTAATTTGAGTTCGCGTATACACTTAGATATATATAATTTCAAAGGGCAAAAGGACATGTCACTGGTTATTACAGTGTAGATAAATGAGAATTTTATTGCACTGTTTGACGCTGTGCTCATGTCAACTTTAAATAAATATTAAAAAAAAACTGCAAAAGATAACATCTAAAATTCTTTTCGGATTACCCAGTTTCCGTTAAATGCTCAAGAAATTAAAGAAAAACCCTTTAAACTATCATAATTGCCATACACGACTAAAAGTAAAATTTCAAGTTCCCTAATAACTGAGATTTTAAATTTAAATTATCGAACAGTCAGTTTTAAGTCAGCTAAATTTAATGCATTTATGTAATTACATTTTTAACTCTCATTTCTACTGCATCTTGAAATTTTGTAAATGTCCTAAAATATAATTCGTATACAGACACACAGGATTTCAGTTTCGTGTATGAGCATCACGCTATAATACTACAGTACCATATGACCAAGAATGTTATGATTGCTGAAGCAATATTTTTTACTTTTTGCATTAAAAAGATAAAAAATTATTTTACACCTCCTTTGTGTCTGCATTGAGCGGAGAAAGGTAAAGTTTATAATCCCGTGGTAGAAAGTAGCTGAAGACTATGTGTCCTTCCGACGGTAGTTCCTCCTGATATAGATTAAGACAGTCTGTCCTCCAGATGTCTCTTATCGGCGTGTCCAACAGCCCTGAATTATTTCAGTGGTGTCATTTCAAGGCATGGAAACTTGCAGTGAAATATACGTATAGAAGATTAACTTGGAACAGGAATTTAGCACAATGTCCTGGGCAATTTACTACGCCCCCAAGTGCCTGCCTAACTAAATCAACTGTCAAGCAGACTCAACTCATTGTACCAGTCAAGTATATTCATCTGTTATTCCTCATACTGTTTTACTAAAGTGTCATAGTCTGACATGATACGTTTCATTTATTTTTTTAAACTCAAGGAAAGCACCCACTAAATCTTATGTTTTCAATTTACAGCAAGTATACTTACTCCTTTCTTTGAGAACCACGTTTTACACTACCGCCTATCGCTTTCAAGAAACTCCAAAAATTTCGAAACAACAAGATATAAGAAACTATTTCTGATATTTTTCTACTCAGCATAGCAACAAAGTACGTACAAAGTCATCTTTTTTAAAATTCTTCCGACTACCCGATATTGTGAAATTATGTTGAATTCCTTTAACATCATGAAGATATCTGCAGGCAGTATGTCTAGAGCTCACGCCTTGGAACATGCTGGTAAATTCGAATGTAGTTTTGCAAGGAATGCAAGGTACTTTTGCAAACATAACGTTTTGCTTGGTCTTGGTGAAAATTCATTCTTTGAAATTCATTGGGATAATCGGACGTAAAACTTTCTATTGATACTACGCTGAGTCGATTTTAACATTTTTTCCATTCGTTTTATTTTAAATTTCTCAATGCAAGAGAATACCGTGGCAATCATAAACTCTTTATGTAACTTTCTTTGTATTGAAGGATTCGAGTTTGCATATTTGTTCTCTTCATTATCGATAATAATTAGACTTTTTTTGTTGTTGTTGCAGCAGTTAGGTAAACTAAGCTTCATAGAGAGTCGCAATGTAATTATGTTTATCATCTGTTGAATAGTTTTCATACAGCGTTCTACAAATTATTCTGCGTTGCAATGCTTCGACAAAACGTAGTGAACATTATGTTTTTTAGCCTTTTTAACTTTTAAATGATAGTTTCTATTTTATTTATTGTTCTATAGATGTTTTTAAAAAGTTTACAATGATTACTGAACCGGTTGATTTTTCCCTATTGCCAATAATTTAACTTTAGAAACATTAAAAAGTGTATGTACCATTTCGGGTGTTTCTAATTTTTCGTATTAGTCTTGTTTCCATGCAGAAGTAATGGCTAGCAGATTTTACCCTTCCGATTAATAACGTTGCTTATTTTGAACTTACAAATTTTAATACCATGCATTTCACAACGATTTTGTGATATGGAATAGAAATATTCTTCTTCGGAAAGCACTAAAATATTTTCTTCAATCCACAGCTTGTTTACATGCCATATATTGAAAGAAAAAAATTAAAATTGCAAACAGTACATCTTATTTGAAATAACAAATTATTGATAGAAATTTTTATTCAAACAATTTTTTTAATTCTTTGTCTAAACAGTTATAGAAATGTTTTAACACCCTTTAAATAAGTGTTCCTTATACTTACACACCTTACATCTAACCGTGTAAAAAGCTAAGTACAAAGATGGCAGAAATTCAGTATATGGTTCATCGCTACACTTTAAAATGCTGAATTTCTTATAGAAGAGATTATAATTTGCAGTCACACTAGTTAAATATCGAAGGAACTGGAAAGCCGTCTGGAGGAAATGCTACGCATACCGGAGTTGCCAAGTAAAGATACATTTCGGCAACATATTCCCATATTTAAATACAGTTGCCACATAAATGCGTTTCAGCGATATGATGCACTACTCATCAGTACCTTTTCGAGGACTTTGGATGAGGTTTCGGTTAATTAGAAAGTACTGGAAAACGATTAAACGGTCTTTTTACTACAAAATCAACACATTTATTTAAATAAGCAAGAAACTGCTTCTGCTCGGTATGAAGCTTAGTACATATTACAAAATTTCTCTGCTTTAATTAACAAACCTGGTCTTACCAATTTACAAGAACATCCAGAAGGTAAATTCCATTGGCCAATGATTTATGATAAAATTTTAAATTTGGTAAAAAAGCGCTTTAGTTCGGTGTAGATTTTGAATAAAACGTTGATTTCGAGGGCAGTCAGTTTCAGGACTCTGTTGTTAAAGATAAAAAATACTTCTGCTTTAAAGAAGAAGGACCTGTGTCTGACAGCCTTTGAAATCGATCAAGTTTTGTTTAAAATCTACTCCAAACTAATTTTTTTTGTTTGTTTGCCTAATTTTTGGTATGTTTCTCTTCCATTTTGATTGCGTGTTTGACCTCATCGACATCTTAGTAGCTGTGACTGTTAAAGGAAAAGAATTCAAGTATAAAATCAACTATCAATCGAACAGGCTGAGGTTTGGGATATAAAAGATATAAGGAAATGGTTCTCAGCCGATGGTCCTAAAGATTTATTGCAGTGCACGTGCCGCAAGTAAAAGAGAGCAATGTTATGAATGCAAATGAAACTACGGCGCAGTGCACTATAAACTAATCTCCAACTGGTGCTTTGGTTTTACCAATGAGTCTTTGAATTCAAGGCGCATGAGTTCTCTGAAGATTTCAGCGGCGCAGAAGCAGAATATGGAGACAAAGTTTACTTCTGGACGTTTTTAATAATTTTAAAGTTCAGAGCTTGAACAAAGAAATATACTCACTCTTTGCGTAAAAATTACTTTTATGAAAGATTCAAATACAAATCCCAATTAGCAAGGAAGATCTTAAGAGCGATTTTCAAACCTTATCGAAATTATGTAGTCCAAATATTTGAAGCGCATGTTTTTAAATGAAGCGTATATAAGATATTATGCCTCGCATATTAAAATTATGTATGTTTGCCTGTTTCTTTAAAATTAATTTAAACTACCATTTCCAAACAACAACAAAGAAAAACGCTTGAATTTTTCAGAAAAGGATTATTATTTTTCATCTTTTATTTCTAGTAAGTGAAACATTCAAAAGCAAAAGTTTTAGTTTCAAATTAAATGCAGTTCTTCATAACCTTCACAGATTAACGTATTAAAAAAAGAAAGAAAGAAATCACTACGATGTCGAAGAATGTTCCTCTCGCCAAATTGTAATTTATTACAGCAAACTTTGGTTAGCCGATACCCAGATAACAAAACATTTTTCTTATCATATAATATGGTTACACTACTCAATTTAAAGTACAGCAGAATCTTGATTATCCAAAGCGATTGAGACCATATCTATGTAAGACATTCGAACATTCGGTTACGAGAAATCAGAAATATAGAGCCTTTATTTATACATATAATATTTCAGTCCACAAAATGGTAGGTGCTGCCAACAGGTAAATTACAGTCA
Source organism: Stegodyphus mimosarum (assembly GCA_000611955.2). Classification (NCBI taxonomy): domain Eukaryota; kingdom Metazoa; phylum Arthropoda; class Arachnida; order Araneae; family Eresidae; genus Stegodyphus; species Stegodyphus mimosarum. The sequence goes on from KK119861.1 coordinate 44,953, forward strand.
TTGCTCGGATTGGCGGTTTTTAAACTTTTTCTACTCACGGTCCCTTAAACATGTTAATTACAATTCGTGATCCGTAAGAGCAATAGTCTGAACTTATGATTTTGTAAGTACTAGTATTTTAATTTTAGATTAAATTTTTTATTTATTTTATTTACATAAATTATGCAAAGCAATATATTTTAAATCTTGCAAATTTTTTGCCTAATTTTTTACTACAAGCCTTTTTTGAGATTTAGTTGAAATTCTAATGCTTAAAGTACAAATTAACAGATTAATTCACTATATGCACTAATGTGTTTTTGTGCGTGCATTATATTAACATTTCATCAAACTCTTTTATTATTAAATAACATTTCTTTCCTCACTTAAATGAATAATATCTTTAAAATTTTATTCCGTGATAAAGAGTATTCATAAAAAACTGGAATAAGAACTAAATAAAATTTAAGCAGACAATAAAATTTCCTCAGATTTCTTACATGTATTTTTAACAGACATTTATTTATTTATTTTACTTTATTTCTACAGTCTGTTACCCTTTTCTGTGACACTTCTATATCTCCATGAGATGTCGCTTGATCACTACTCTCTACTCACATCAACAAAAGATCTATAGGAAAAGCATCATGATATTGCTCTAAATATTTAAAAACTTCAACATGGCTAATTTTCGTATTGCTCGTTTCCGTTTCAAGATCATACTCAGCAGCATTCTCTTTCTTACAATTTTCATCATTCTTCGAATCTACCCCGCGAATAATTTTTTCTTCACTCAAAATTCGAAAACTTGGTTTGCTTTTTCCTATATATATATATATCCATTCTTAAACGACCTCTTCAGTGATGTCTTTGTATTGTTTTGTTCTTTGAAAAGATCCCACAAAATGTTTGCAAATTGGAGTCTGACTATTATTGTTGATTTCGTTATTGGCACATGTAAACCACGTCTTTAATCATTATACACAATTATGGGTATCAAATGCCCGTCACACACACATAAGCCAACAGGGTAATCACTGCTAAGAAATTAGGCAATGTTACTGATTTTTTTTTGGCATCGTTTCTAACATTATTAAATTTTCGCAATGATTTCTTTAACTTTACCCCCGTCTCGATTAATAGAAACCTCTTTTAATACAGACCCAGCTGACAGAGGTTCTACTATGCTATAAATAACTCAGTAGCTATAAAAAATAAAAGTATTCGTGACAGTGTTTATAAAAGATAAAATGTGAAAGACAAATATCTTCATGAAAGTAGTCATTAATTCATTATTCATAACCATACATAATAAAGACATTTATACTCTTTGTAATTTTTAACAAGCACAAAATTTTCCAAAATATATGTATAGAGACCGGAGCAACATATATAGTTAGATTTCCTATTTCATGCAAAATTAATTGGTACTTACATAAAAACCCGTCGACCATTTTTGCGTATTAAAGGAAAGACGCCAAACTAAGCGATTTTCCGCCGAAAATGGAAAAGTCGTTTTTAAACACACTGAGTTTGGAACTTTGATTGCACGTGTTAGTTATTATTCTTGATTAAAGACTCTTTTTTCCCCTCTATCACGCATTTTCGAAAAAAACAATGATTAAAATTTAGGACCTGCCTACTACAGAAGAGCCTGTTGAATGTTTCCAATGTTATGGAATCTTACCAGCCTAAAAACAAATGTGTTAATAGCCACGATATGGCGATATTATGGAAAAAATAATGGAAATTTTTAATGAAAAATTAAATATAAATAAATGATAATATAATAAATTTGAAAGAAAAATAAGAATAGAACGTTTTTTCTTGTATTTAGTAAATGGGCCTTTTGGTTCAGCGCGATTGGAGCCCCATCTTGTGGTCGACAGGATTTTCCGTAAGTACCAATTAATTTTTTTGTAAATTTAAAAATGCGCAAATATGAAGCTTTGCGTAATTTAAAACATTTTTTGTAAATGAAAGTATATGTTTACGACTAATGGCTGCGAAAATCAAAGACGTTGCCTGAAAGACGATCTTTTACGTACATGGTGTATATCAAATTCTAATACAGAGCTATTTAAAGCATTCCAGCAATACACGGCATTTATTTCAAGTTTTAAGTTTGGGTTGAGCATTGTTCTATATTCACTTTCATTCACATCGCACATATTCGCTCAGACCAAAAGGTTATAGAAATGTTCAGCGCGAGCCAGATGTTTAATGAGTAGCGAATTTTAACTCCTATTTATGCGAACTTTCATGAAGCCTTCCTGCAGACATTCTGCTGGAGATGGATAGTGTCGATTCCGTTCAGTGGGTTTTAAGAGGAATTAGCATGCTCTGAGACTGAATCCAGTCTTTTTGCTGTCCTATGTGATAAATTAATCCATTTCGTAATTAGTTAGATAAGAATCAAAGCTAGGTCTCTCATTTTAATGAACTTCTAGTTTCCTAGTCTTGACATTTGTACATTTGAAAGTAGGTCGCCTGTCTGTAAAGCGTCAGTGTCTATTATATCGGCCTTTCAAGTTTCTACGTTCTCTTTAGTTCAAAAATTTCAAGAAAGTTCAAATAAACACTTGTTAGAAATTAGTCTGTTGAAATAAATGTTGGAAATTAGTCTGTTAAAATAAATGTTGGAAATTAGTCTGTTAGAAGTCTTATTTTAATCAGTACAATAAGTCGCTGGTATTTGGTGAAGTAATTCAACGAGTCGTAATGAGAATTTATTGATAAGAAAAAAAATTAAGTATTAGAGCTACATTGTTATATAATTGAATAATATACTTCTTTTTCCGTTATATTTCAAATTTAATGAGAAAGCATTAAAAATCAATTTATATTTTTCTAAATTGCGTATTCGAAGTCATTATGTTTTTATCAATCCTCTAGTGTACTTAGACGTATTACCAAGTTTCTGCTGCATTAAGTAATCCATTGCAAAGGAGTTTTTTTTTTTTTTTTTTTTGTAAATGAAAGTAATTAGCAAAACGTTTCTAAGGATTAGTTAAAATTCATTTAACCATTCTTCATTTCAACAAAAACGGTACCAGTAGTACTAAGAACAAACAAGATGCTTGCAAATTAACTTGAAACATATTATGAATAATACTACTTTATGCCGTCCTGATCCTTATAGTAGTTATCTTTGCTGGCTGCCGTATCGTTTGGCCCGGGTTCGAAGTCCCGAAGAGGCTTCGTTGTTGCAAGTTTATAATGTCTTTGCAGCATGAGGACACTTAAAATACTCGGAGAGACGAAAGTCTCTAGAAAGGTTTAATGGTAAAAGAAGAAGGGTGGAAGGCCCCTTGTACTACTTCCCTGAGGGAATTCCGCTTCAAACTTGAGTCGCAAATGAGCAAAAGTCACACTAAGACTATAAGGTACTCAAAGCCCAAACCAATGATACGAGCAATTCTGCGCTCCACTTTACAATGAAATTCGTGAACTTCTTCTGATGTTATTCTCAGATAATCAAAATAAGCCTCAACAGCATGCAGTTTCGCTGTACAAGCCTTAAAGCGCTTCATTTTAAGATGACTCTTGCATTTACTTTTTCCTAAGCTGTATTCAGAAACTGAATTTAGAAATCCAGCATTTACTGAAGCAAATGCTATTCCTGTGGGATATTAATTGAATAGAAGCAGGTAATCAGAATCAAGATATAGTGATTAGATGGGCTGAGTAGTTAAGACCGCCAGCTGCTGGTGGCTGGACCCAAGTTCGAGCCCAAGCAAACGTGTTGGCTGCATGATTGGTTTTCGTAGTTCTCCCCCCATGTGTAACGTGAATACCCTTTGAAAATATCCCTTAGAATGTCCTCCACGAAAGTCATGCTTCTCCTTCAGGCAGATATCTCTCATATCCGTTGTCGCATTCAAATAATCTTATAGAGACATTAGGTTAATTTGAAGCAGGAGTCCATGAAAAATGAGCAATTCTCTCTCTGGGACTCGAACCACGGACCTCTCGAATATACGCCGAGTGTGCTAACCGTTACACCACGAAGGCATGCTGAAAGGAGGTAAAAAATACTTTATAACCTAACCTAATAATTAGATGATTACTTAGTTATTCTCTGTATAATGAAGTAAACTGTTCAGCAGAAAAAAAAACCCTTCTACCTAGTAATGATTCGAATTGCTTTTAACCTTTTATTCATTTACATAATCTCACGTTTCTTGAAAAACTTAAGTGATAAACATATCTAATACAAAATGAAATAAATGCAGGACGGCGAAATGAAATCCCATATCCTTTATTTTGTTTACTTCGCGTTTGTTAATCATCGAAATATTACAAAATGGATGTGTTAATTATTTGAATGTGAGAAGTGAATTTAGGGTAGAATGTTTCCAATGTGTCGACACTTTTGCTTCACAGCCTCTTGCAAGAGAGGCTTTGTATTTGTTACAACTTTCCAACGCACGTCTTACGTAGCTGCGTGGCACAACTATGCGATAAATGTTTTAAATTGTGCTACATTTCCAGGCTTCCTTTTGCGTACATTATCCTTAAAAAATCTCAGTAAAGAAATTCTTGAACTAATATCTAGGCTATTCGGAAGTCATTACCTCCCACCTTCCTTAAACTAAGAGACCGAGTAACCTCACACGCACATTAAATCTCTCATAAAAGAAATAAAAAACAACATTTCCAGTAAGTGAGCGGGCTCCGTTTTGCACGAACCACTAAATATGTATAAAAAGACCTGGTGTTATTTTTTAAGTGTGTGGAAACTGTCAAATCTTCAATACAGAGCCAATGGCTTCTCAATGATGTTACAATCTATGAATGGTCTGTTTTCGGGGGTCTCATGTTGAAATAAAATGTGCATGGAAACGTTTTTGTGTCAGCATCAAACTCTTCGTTTCTGCAAGAAAAGGTACAGATTTCACCTTCTGTTTAACACTGAACTCAGCGTTTACTGCCATCTTGCAAACTACTGTTTCGCGGCAAATTGGCAAGTCCAATACTAAACTTCTTTCGACACCTACCGAAGCTTTCTAAAGCAAAAGAACCCGAATATGGTTTTTTAATATTCAATAAATATTACACATTTTATTGGGTAAATAAGTAACATGTCACCACCCTCTACGTCGAGTAATGCGAGTAATATTTACAAAATTATAAGCATAAGAATAGTTAGAAAGGAAAGTTACAAAATGAAAGGATTTTAAGAAGTTTTAAATGTATGGCAGTCAAACTATAACGATTATTAGACATATTTATTCAAATCAGATTTCTATAGAATCTGATTTGAATTGTCAGAAGATTATATTTACAAAACTCGCTTTTTTCTTTGACCTCTGAATGGTAATGCTGTTGTGCAAAATATTAAGCAACTGATGACCACAATGGTCTCACCAAGCAGTCATTTAATACTGTTTTCCAATATACTGCTTTCAATTTCTCTGATCTTTTATAAAGTAATGATGCTAGTACTTTTTAGTCTAGGCACAATGATATTTAGTAGCTTGGAGAAAATCTTGGTAAAAAATAGGAGTATTTATGGTATTCCGAAAAAAGAAAAGGGGGGGGAAGTATGCAAATTTTGAAAAGTCTCCACATGAAAGTTCAATATGTTTTCTACCATTAATTAAAACGTAAATGCATTATCCAATGAAGCGAGCATATTGATATACGCTTGTGAATCCCTATGTTCACTTACTGAAACACAGGGTGTTTTCAATAACGGCTATTTAAAGCTGGGACCCAAATTCAGCGAAAATTCGGGAGCCTTTAAAACAGTGGCATGTGTATTATTTTGTAAAAAATTAATTAATTAATTTGGTGCCCATTGGAAAGAGGACTTTCTCGTGATCGCGATTTGCGCAGTCTCATGATTTGGCTTCTAAATGTCTCATAAGTCTGATCTTTTGTTTTTCTTTAACAATGCTTTGCGAAGACATATCAACTTCAGTGGACTTGAACTAAACGAATCATATCCATTTCGGAAACGAGTTATAAACGAATTATATCCGTTTCCATATTCAAATAAAAGCAGACATTTAAATGAGAATCCAGTATGGTTTAGACTAAGGTATATTTTATTTTAAGTTCCAGGGTTGAAGATAAAAATCCTCCTTTGATTACATTCATTGACATTAGTTGGGGTGCTCTTAACAATGTATTGTTAAAGAGTACAAAAGGCTCAATGTCATGCTTCCAGACTTATACTATATTTAAAAGTCCTAACAGTCGCAATTGTGCAGAAATCAATCTATGTTACGAATAACAAAGAATTAAGTTTTACATTTGAAACAACGCCCTCTGAAGTAGGCAGGGGAAAATTATTTATTAGTATGCATGTAGAATCTCTTACTAAAAGGTATCCCTCCAATCCCACAACTTTTGAGAAAACTGGACTCAGTGAAAAAAAAAATAAAAGTAATTTGAGCATCATCAGTTCGCACGTTAAAGTATATTCTACGAGCCGTTCATTAAAGTACAGGTTTTCGTTTTTATTGCGTAGTTCTTAAGAAATAGAATACTGAGTTTTTCCTCCTTGCAGCATTCGTTTCTTTTTGCTCAAGATATTTCCTCACGCGATACTCTATAATAGTCAACAAACCTTTCCAGTTATTTACCTCAGAATGAAACCTGTCAAAAGGAAAATATATAGTTTAGACAGAAATCTGATCAATGAAATAAAGATAAATGATGGCCTATTTCTGAATCGTCTGGTAACATCTTTTTGTCTAAAATAAATTATTAAGCATTACAAAGTGAAAGGGTTTTGCCATTTGTCATATAAATTGAAATATATATATATATATATATATATATATATGTGTGTATAATTATTTCTTTTGGCAAGTATTACCTTAAATTCATGGTTGTATGTACCTAAAAATCCATTTACTATAATGAAATGACTTTTACTTCTCTATCATACTGAAATTATGTATAAATAATGTTAAATAACTAAGTACAACGATCAAATTAGAAAAATGACTTCGTGGGTTAGAATTCTAGGTAGAATTTTACAATGATATTCAAAGGCAAGACACTGATAGTCTAGCATTTGAAACACGTACAATCTCAAATAAGTGATATCTGAATTCCTTAACTAATCAAAAACATCAGAATTTACTGTAAAATATGAAAAATCAGAGTTTGTATTTTATTACTAGAAAACTGAAATACATAATTATGCTTAATGCCTTTTAAAAAGATTATTATGTCTATAATTACTCACAACATCTGTAACTGTATTTAAATTCTGTTGAAGAAAAGCATAGAAGAAGAATTAAACGGACTCTCAGTTTTCTTTTCCTGCTGTAAATGAACTTAATTTATGGATGTCGTAAATCGAAAGCCATTTTTTTTCTAAATTGCCTTTATGCATATATTACAGTCATAGAATAGAGTCATATGTTGAACAAATTTCCATGCTCGAATAATTTGAGAATGACCTCACATTCTAGAAACATATTCATATTTTATAGAAAATGTTTTCGTATTTTCAATGGGAGATGTAAATCTAGAAAAAGATTCCAATTTATATAAATTACTGCATTTTTCTTCTCCTTTCGTTTAATTATAAAACAGGAAAGGGGATTGAAAAGCGAAATGTACGCTATACGAAAATGCGTAAGTAGCGATAAGGTCAGACAAATAGTTCAAAACTAAACAAAAATTTTAACAAACTCTATACTCTTCACTCGCCCAAACAATTGTGCAATATTCTTTTAGCGTAAAGCATCAATAATATCGTAGCTTCTATAATTTATGATGCAAGAAGATTAAAAAATATATAAATATTAAAATCATATCATTATATTTATCATTTCTGCACCTGTTTAAACATTATCCATTTATTGTCAAATCTTCTGATTGATAATTCATACCATACCGTTTCATATTTTTAGTGGGGAGATAGGGCGAACTTTTATTTCTGAACTCCTTCACTGCCCCAACGGGATCGTTGCCAAGACGACCCTCCACTTCCCTCAGCCATATGACGTCAGGGGACTCCCTGCGCCATCTACTGGAGCCCCCTCTTATCTGAGGAAAAGAGAGACGGGCAAGCGGTGTATCGCGTATCGTTCGCGCTGCGAGATCGTCCAGGAATCCAGGTCCTGGGCATACACCGGACGAGAGCGAAATCTGTGGGCGAAGATCAGGACTGCGCGTGCGCTGTTGCACAGATTGCCTCTCCCCGTTTTTTTCTTGCGTTCCCCCTTTTGTCTCAAGACCACGTCCAGAAGAGAAGAGTGCTGCAGCCGCTGACGTGTCAGCCGGACGGACGGATGCAACTGAGGGCAGGAGTACACCCTCTGGGGCTGGAGAGAGGAAAGGGATCCGGCTTCTCTCGAGATCATAAAAGGCGGGAATTTCTTCCTTCTGTCCAGGACGTCCATTTATTGCCCACTTGCAAAAGCCTCCGGGTGTGGGTGACATCAATACTATAGTCTGAACATAAATTGCATGTGCCCCCAAACTAGTGGAAGAATTCATTTGTTTTTTTTTTTAAATGGAATTTATCGTCACATTAATTGTTTCATTCCAGATCTACCTGTCTGAAGCTGCATAAAAATATCAAATTGCGGCGCCTGACCTCATCTTACCGCAAAACTTTCTCTAAAGTCTCGACTTTAAAAATCTGAAAGAAAGACAACACCATCCCCTGTGATTGCTATGGACCAAAACACCAGGGCCTTGATCGGAATAATTCCAAATATTAGACAACAAAACATCTTGCGGAATCATAAGGCATTAAGTTCATGAGATAGCTACAGCTTTTTAAATGTAGACATCATACTTCTTTTACATCTTAGTAGTAGATACAACATCTCTTTATCTAGGGTAGCTACAGATTTAGCTAGAAATTTCGGTGTCTATTTTGTGCATGCTTTTAAAAATACAAAGAAATCGTACATAATATATCTATATTATAAAAAAAATCTAGTGTATAAAAGAACTACTTTAGACTGACATTCAAATACTATCATCATAGAGATATACCTCGAGGACGAGAATAGGAAGTTTGAATATTGGATAGATTAGGGTTAATTTTAAATACCGTAATAACACTTTAATAGAAATTTATGAAAACCAAATGCAGTTCTATAAGGAAGTTAGAATAATTAAGAATAAATAATTATTTTCTTAATACACTAACGAATGAAGTATTCTTGAAGCTGACAGTTTCTAGCTTGCAGGAATTTCTAACTTACTTCAGCGAATTATGGAGAATTTTAATGGGATTCGAGGACCAAATCTTATGCAGCTATATTTTTCACAATTTTTTATTCCATTTAAAATTGATCTCGAGGGAACGCCAAGTTCAGTGCCTGGATATTAGTGAGAAATATAGTTAAAATTGCAGCGAACTTACAGTTTATATCTGAATTCTAAGAGATCGTAGCAAAAGACAGTATAAAAGAAAAACTGTTAAAAGACTCCGGCTGGATATTATATTTAAAATAACTGGATGACTCTTTGCATATTTAAAGTAAGTTATTCCTAATCTACTTTTATTCAGATTAAGACATTATGATATATTTTTGGTGGTTTATTGCAAAATGCATATTTAACAGTGTTATTCAATATCCTTACATGTTTTTTTAGTCTTCAGCTACCTTGCATTATACAAATATTTCAATAAAATCTATATGACATTTTAAATCTTTTTTAATTTAGATTGCATACATGGATGAAAATAATACTATTATACCATCGTTCGTTTTATTTTTTCTCCTCGATGGCTATTTCGTATCATAATAACAATAATAACATATTATAATCAATTATGATTGTAATATAAATATTAATTGAAGGTACATAATCTGTCATAAATAAGTCTATAATAATTAACTGTTGTCATGTTGAAGTAAACTTCATTTCTTAATTTTGATTTAGCAAAAAAGGAACCAAAATAATTATTTCGTATCAATATACAACATTTTAAAACAGTTTTTATGAATTACAGTAATACTGTGTGTATTTATGAAAATCATCAGTGCGATAAATTATAAATCATTCGCACAAACAATAATAAAATTAGTGATTGCGTTAGTAGAAATATGCATATTGTTGAATCGTAGAAATATGCAGAAGCAAGTTGATATACTTTTACGTTTAAGGAAAATTTCAATATTAAACTTCTTAAATGCTATTTTTTATCATTTTCAAACACAATATAAAATTTATTTTAGAGTAAAAATTTCTGATTAACCGAGGTGATACTATGAACGACGCCCACGGCTAATCGGAAATTACAGTTAATCCAAAAGCATATAAAAAATTTTAAAAAAAGAGGAATAATCTTAATTATAATTAACAAAAAAACCTTACGAACAACATGCTTATATTTTAAGTAGTTTAATTGGAAGAAAAGGTTAATTTAATTACGTAAATTAAACCAGTATTTAAAACAATATGAACACACTTCAAAATAAAATTAAACTCTTTTTGTTTACATTAACTCTTGTCTTTCGACAGCTTTTCGGCTGAGAAATACAAGCATGTATTTCTGCTGTAAACTTCATTTATTTTTACAAATGAACAAATGTTGCACTTTATTTATTTTTATGAATAAAGTAAGTGTGCAGCTAATTATTTTCTATTTAATTTATTTTATATTTTAAGTAGTTTAGTTCGTAATTCTTTAAGGTTCATTTAGATATTTGAATTTAACCAGTATTCCAAACAACGCGAACCGATTCCAGAACAAAATTAAGTGTTTTTGTTTACATTACTCTTGTATTTTGATAGGAATCATTGGGTAATAGAAGATTATTGGCTGTACACTTAACTTATTTTTACAATTTAGCATTTTATTTTTGACTGATTGTCTCGTAATGCTTATATACTCAAGAATGTGTGGAATTAAATTACGTACTCTCGTAGCTAAGGTGTTCAATGTATTTTAATTGTGACCCTTTCTCCTTACCTATCTGAGACTTCATTTGCTTCGCTGTACTCTTAGCATTTTTTTAAAATGAATCATCGATAATTCCGATAATAATTTTTATGATTTTGCGACGTTAATTTACATTTAGAATCCAAGTAACTATAAAATTCTATCTCTAATATAATGTTTTAATTTTAAAGCAATATTCAACTTGGAGAAGAAACGCTTTCGTATGGCTATTAATAAAAGTATTTTTTGATTTTAAGAGCCTTAAAGTTTGTATTTAACAAGTGAATTCAAAATGACAAACATTTTTTAAATTACACATTTCCATATTGCATGCTCACAATCTCAGAGCATCCAATAATAGTCAATTTTCTGGTACAAAAACTTCCCAAAATCTAAGCCGTGCTTAGTATCTAACTGAAACTCCAAATTTTAATGCCTGTGGTTGTTACGTATGATTCTTCTACCTTTAAGAGCTAAAGTGTAAAACATATATGATAGATGTAATGAACAGAAGAACTGGGGTAAGACTCATTCTAAAATCACATCTTAAAAAGGAACTAAACTTGAATTCACAAGAAATATTTTTTTTTCTGGTTTTACTCAAAACAATTTAATTTTTGCTTTTTACTACGGCTGTCAGTAACAAACTAAAAAGATTTACCTTCCATACCCCCAAGAAGAATATAGGTGACAGTTATTTTTAAATAATGATCCGGTATAAGCCTGTTTTCATTGGATATAAGATTACTGTTTACCGAAAGTACCCTTTTAATGTCATACTTATCCCGTGTAAGGTTCTCATGTTAATTGATATGTTATTATGACTTTTATCTTTAATTTCTTCTTTCCGCATTCCTCACTAAAATGCAAATTAGTTTAAGTGTATTTAAGCTGAGGTTTTTAGATCTTCAATAGAGAGAACTTCAGGCACTCACGCAGCTGTGCTAGATTTTGCCAGCTCTATCGAAATGTAATTGTCTTTCTTTGCATTATCATGCAACCCATTTCTTTAAACTTATGCATCGGTAGAGTTAGTTTAGCTAGATTATAGCTTGTTTGTCCTTTATGTTAAAATGTCCTTTATGTTTTTTAAAAAAGGAGTCTTTTTCGTACAACTTTTAGACTTAGCAATACTTCGCTAATTGTCAAGTAGAGTTTTAGGACTCAGTTTTAGGACCTCAATTATAACCTTACACTTATATGTGCAACTTTTATCCCGACTTATTGGCACGTATAGCGTTAACATTTTGAAAATACATTAATGTAATTTGCCCGTATCCTTGAATTTTCATAGACCAAAAAATTTATCATATGATTTTTTTCCTTGGGTATTACCTTTAAAAAATCGCATTAATGTCTCATTCCCAAGTCCTTTTTCACTTGGGAAAAAAAACCTCCAGATATGTAGTACTTATTTGAGAGGCCATTTGCCATTCGATCTCTAAACATTATTGGTTATTTATATTCTAGTCTATGAAAATATAGAATAATTTTTTAAATTAAGTATATAGTACCTTAATTTGGTATAACTCTTGTATAAGGTCTATCGATTACGACAGAGATCCCACATTAGTAACAGAAGCAAAAAATATTTTTGTAAAGGTGGAAGAAGCGACAACTATTTTATAACAAAAACGGGAGGCGTAGCAAAGCGAAATTTACAGTAGTGCCATCTGTCGGAGAAAAAATCTATTAAACATGGGAAAGCAAAGCCATTAGAATTTTAAAAGCGTAGGAAAAAACTGGAAAAGTTTATTTAAGTTGAGACTGCTCCCACGACTGATAAAGTGGTTAACAATGCTGGTTATCATATCGTTGGGTGCGGTTCGAATCCCAGAGAAGATTAGGACTAAGTAGAGCGTTGGAAAATGTATAGAGTCTGCACGGCATGAAAAAACTTAAAATACTGATCTGCTGAAAATCCTTTTGAAAGGCTTAATAAAAACTGGGATTGAAATGTACAGTTAATATGGTGGGAATGTAAAATTGTTTCTGAAGTTCCGGTGTTTCATCTAATTATTTCTGTCTGTCATACACTATAAGTTAAGATCTGAAATTATAAATTTCTCTTCATCAGCTAAGCATGCCTGATTTAAAGTTGTATCTGTAAAAATAAGAAGAGAATGCTTAGAAGCAGGATTGAAAGAATCAATCTTCCATCTAACTTCGTAGCAATTTGAAAAATTTTGCAGAAATGCTCTTTTACTTTTTCCCTCCTCCTCTCCCTGTCGTTCATGACAGTTGCTGTAATAAGCTTTGAAATTGTATTTTATATCCCATGAGTGCTTGTTATTTGATTAATCAAGAACAAGTTAAGTCAAACGAGAGTGCTAATAAGCTGGCTAGAAAGGCCAGACTACTGAGAACTTAATGTTATTTCTCGCTATATAGTGACTGATATCTGCAGATAAAACAGGTTTTTGTAAATAAACGTGAGGCGTTATATTGTGTTCATAACGTGGTGGCTCTAGTGCTAGTGGTGCCATGCATTCATAAAAAACAAATATAAAATTATTTTAAATCTTACTAGTTCCAAACTGTTAAGTACTCTATATAAACATGTAGAATTTAAAAACGAAATGTTATATAAGGTATAAAAAGTTACGAGATGGCTAGATTATGGCTTCATGTTTCGATTTTAATATTCGAAAACTTTGCTTGGCAATCTTTTTATGCCATTATTATATACTTAATATTTAGTTTGGCTTTATATTTTCCCTTAACGCTAATTCTTACTATATATTCTCTTTCAAAACTCAATTTACAGCACTTTCCGAGCATTTGAAAGTTCGTTAGAGTCTTTAGCCACATTAGGTTTAGCTCACTTTGAGAAATAAATTCTCAAAATTTCGATAAGCATACAAATTTAAATGAAAATAAAATGCAGCAGATAATTTCGAGAAGAAGCACAATAAAAATATATATCTTCTAAAACTTTATTCTTCAAAGGAAATTGATTTTCCTTCAGTGCAAAAATTCCTCATGATTCGCAATTTGAGGACATCAAAAGGAAATTTTAAATTTAATGATAAACATAGCGATTTAAAAGAAATCTGCTGCTGTTGTTGGAAGTAAAGTATTTTTATTTTCTGTATTATTGAGTGTTGTCATTTGGCAAAGAATTAGATATTTAAATCTTCTTCCAGGTTTCAATCTTTCTATTATTGATTAACGAACTAAGCTATGCAAAAGCAATAAACACTGTTCTCAATCTGTAGTCTTAAATAACTACTAGCTGAGCTGTGAAATTTCACTAATTGGACTTATTAAAATCATTACATTTTATCGTTTTTTCTTCTTCGATTTAGTTGATTATAACACGCGAGAAATTTAATTATTTTTACTTCCTTGTACGAAGCAAAGGAAGTATTGTTATCATGAAAAACTCTGGGTATCATATTTCAACGAAAATATTCATTTTGACCGCTATCGAACGCAGTTTAACCGTGCTTTTGCATGACATCTGTACGTAAGGACAGAATTAAGGTCTTTTTCTTCCCAAATGGATTATAAAATTGATTTCAAATGGATCCAGAAGAGATTTATTCGTGACATCTGTGCGTAAGTATGCAAGTATGTATCTCGCATAACTCAAAAATGAGTAGCCTTAGAACGTTGAAATTTTGTATATAGGACTGCTATAACATGTTGTTGTGCACCTCGTTTTTTTTGGTTGCAATCGACCGCACCAAAAGTATAGATACACACATATATATACTTACTCTGTTACTCGGCTCTGTGAGCTCATTTTTTTCATTCTTATATGTTGGTAAATTGCGCATTTTTTGTTTTCAAAATGATTAAATTATGTTGTTCTTATCTTCCGGTTAAAGTATTTAGGCCTGCACGCAATAGTTGTTGAATTATCAAGAATTTAAAAGTTGTTTAAGTGTGTCTATACCTATTTCTTTGGCCATATCAGCCATATTTTTTTTTACATTTGAAACTTAGCATAATAAGGAATTAAGTCATTTTCTGCGCCTTTAGTGTCTTTTTGCCGAGTGGGACTTTTAATTGTAAAAATTGTTTTGTAATTGTTTTAACTGTGTTTGTTGTTTTATGTTTTTCTGTATTTTTCGATTTTTAATGAAGATATTTTGAGGTTTTATGTGTTTTACCTTGACACGAAATGTGAATTGAATTAATTGAATGAGATATATATCTCTAATGAATTTAGAGGGAATAAATTTAAATGAAATGCAGCAAAAAATATGTATAATTTAATATTACGTAGAAGGAAGTCATATGGTGTTCGCATCAGTTTTTTTAATTTAAAGAGAAAAGATTTGCTTTCAAAGCAAAAGTTATATCAACTTCTTTCGTATTTCCAACAGAATTTTTATTTCACTGAAAAAAGGCGGTTAGTTATTTTGACGACTATGTGAATATTACCAAACTGGAAGAACGTTCTAATGATATGCTTATGAAAACTTGCACAGAAGCTAATTAACTCAGTACCGTAATACGATCAACTATAAAAGCTAATGCGTTTCGGACAGATGTGAAATATATTTTTTAATTCTAATGTTTTGCATTACACTGTTGAATTAAAAGAGCTAATAGCTTGCGAATCTATTCAAAGATAAAAAAATAATAAATGAAATACTTGCAAACCATGTAGCTTCAAGAAAAAGAGACACGTAAATAGATAAAGTGAGATCTTTTGTTCATGCTGCTGATTTATTCATGCAAATAATTGAACACTTATCGAAATAAAATGAAGAAAAAGAATTAAAAGTAGTTCTTCGGAACTTTTAAATACATTAATTCATGTGGCACTTATGTATAATTATATCGTTATCAAAGAAGTGACAATATCATTTCTCTGCGTTTGCGAGGTAATATGGCGCAGATATTGATTAAAATGAACGGAATGAGAAATTATTTTTTTCTTTCCTTATCTTTAACCCTAAAGCGTATCAGGTATTTTAGCTGTTATTCTGGTTTTATTTTTTAATAGAGTAATGCAGTTTAATTAGCATTTAATTTTCTACGTATGTTAATCACCCTCTTTCCACATTTCATGCATTCAAATTATATGCAAATGAGTCCGAAAAAAAGTTGGTATTTTAATTATTTTAACACCAAAATATTTTGTTTCTTTTGAGTAGAAAACAAAAGACTAATGTTGAAAGTTTTTTATTTATTTATTTATTTTTAACGGTGAAATAAATTTTTATGCTACAATCTTAACACCGGAAATCTTTTTCTTTTATTTAAAATTAAAACTAAACATTTTTCCGGTTTTAAGAAAGTGAACGGAATAATTTTAAAATAGTACAACGCAGCAAATCAGGTAATCGTAAGAAATATAGCACATAACTGCGAACTTTTAAAGATTCATAGCTGCTTTTTAATCTCTTTTTAAATAAAAAATTACGATGATGTCAATTTCTAGCTCAATCACACAGATGCCAGCTGATGTACATATTTGAAACTTTTCTTGTACCTATGCAATGGTTAAAATGGAAACACTGGCTATCCCGAAACTTGAGTTTTAGCCCCTTCATAAGTAAAGCCTTAAAATCGTGGAAAAAATACTTAAAATTTGAATTAATTTCTTAATATAAAAAGTTTCGTTACTTGTATTCATTGGTAGTCTAGAAAGGTTATTATTCTTGAGATATGACTTTGCATTAGTTAACTTTAAATTTCACCCACTGTAAATGCCTTCTTTCATTTTTCATTCGAATCTGTTGCATTCGGTAAAGTGTAAAACATTTATCTTCCGAATTTAATGTGGTTATTACTGAATTACCGAGTAAGTTACATAAAAGGTATAGATGCAGTCCTTAAGATTATTATTCTTTTAAACTTTTGAATCGGGTTGATTTAAATAAAAACGCATTTAATTCACGAGATATCTATAAAAATACTAAATATTTTTATAGATTCATGTTACACATGTATTCACTTTTCAAACAGAGAGAAGATGCATAACGCCCCCATGTTAATCTAAGTTTATATTCATCTAGTATAAAGTAAAATGATTCATTACTTCAAATGAGCCATATTATCAATAATGATAAAATACAGCCAATTATCAATAGTGATAATTTCTGCTCAAAAATCGTATTAAACTTTAAAAGAGCACTTTTGGGGTGATGGTTAAAACCGAAATCCTTTTAGACTATATTCCTTAGTTCAGATTCTTGAAGCGAAGTCCTGGAACGAATTATGAGAAACTCAGGGCATGACGCGATGCTTTAGTTCTAATTTTAAAGCAATTTTTATGAACAACCGGTCAGCTGGTACATATGTTTTTCATAGATCCGAAAGCAAAACAAATGCTAATTTAGGTTTTTCATTAAAGTGAAACATGCACCCTAGCCAGTTTCTCTTAGAACGTCCTCCACCAAGGCGCCCACCAGCGGCCGAGCGGTAAAGACGCTGAACACTGGTAGTTCGGTCCGAGGTTCGAATCCAGCGAACGGGCTGGCTGCATGGGCGTTTTCGTGGTTTTCCCCGTGTGTAACGTGTATACGAGCCAGTTCCCCTTAGAAAGTCCTCCACGAAGGCATCCCTCCCTTTAGGCAGATAGCCCTCGTGTGCTTTGCCATAACTGAATAACCTAACCTAACCTAACCACCAAGGCATTCCTCCGCTTAGTCAGATAGCCCTTGCTTGGTTTGCCATAATTAACCAAACCAAACCACTCATAACTGTCACCATAAATGTGTAGAGAATTTTCCTTAAACGCCTGATCTTAGCTTTTTTACTTTCTTGTACGGAGTAAAGAAAGTATTATAATAGCGCAAAATTTCGGGTATTATATTTCAATGAAAATATCCATTTTGACAGCTCTCAAATCCATCTGAACTAAGTTTTTGCCTGATATCTCTACATCCGAACAGAATACGGGATTGCTTCTTCCAAAACGGATTGTAAAATGGATTTAAAATGGATTCACAAGAGATTTTTTTCGTGATGTCTGTACGTACGTATGTAGGCATGTCGTACAATTCAACAACGAGAGCCTAAGAGAGTTGAAATTTTGTATATGAGATTGTTATAACCTCGCACACCTCACGTTTTGAGTGCAATCAGACTCACCAAAAGTATCAACATATTATATATATATAATTACAAGCCATTTTTAGGAACAAAATGTAAATATGCCTAGTATTTTCGCCCTTTAAGCTGCAGAAAAAATATCAGTGAAATCATAAAGTAAGAAATTTAGAACTACTTTTCCATAAAGACGAAAATTGAAATTCATAATTAATAAATCTAAAAAAATCCTATAAATTCAATTAAAAAATTTATGAAATTTATAAAATTTTTTAAATTCCAGGAAATGGTAATTCAATCGACTCCAATATCACTTCATCAGGGGAAAGGAACATTGAAACCAACTGAAATCTCTCTGCTACTTTCTTTTCTGTATCCAGAATTAGCTGATGAACCATTTCAATGTATTTTAATTACAATAGCTCACCCGAAAATTCTGGCCTTTCCCCAAAGCAAGTAAAAAAATAAATCTGAACAAATTTAAATTAGAATATTATATATTAAAAGAAAGAATACCATTTCACTTCAACGAAAGTGAAATAATAAAATACTTCATTGAATAAAATAAAACAAAATATTACCTTTAAACATATAGCAAATAAACCAATGCATTTGAAACGTAATTGAAGTTATAAAACGTAATTGAAATTATAAAACTTAATTGAAAAGACGTAATTAAAACTCACAATAAGAAATTTAAAAACTCGAGCACTTTCATTATACTACTAACGAAGTAAGGAATTTTGTTTTAGTAGTAACGTATAGGTTTGCCATTTTGGCTACATTGGCTAAATTAAAAAACCTTGACGAGAAAGTGATCGCTGAAAAGGTTAAAATTTGGAACATAAGAGGCAATTTTTAAAAACCAAAAGAAAAACATCAAAATAATAAATGAAAAATTCTTTTAATTTTGACAAAGAATAAGAATAATTATGAATTGAAAGAAATTATAGTAAATTCTTACTCTTTTAAAGCAAAAATGTGAAAAATAATCATCATACATTGTAAAACTTAAATTAAATTTTGAAAACAATTATTCTTTATAAAAGTGCCTAAAAATGGTCAAATAATTTTTAATAATTGCTTTATAGAAATGAGAAAAAATTCATAAACTTAAGATTTTTTTAAAAAAGCTTTTTTTTTAAATTACAGAAAAAAGTTAAAAAGGAAGTAAAAGAACTTTTGTTAGAAAAGTAAAGTCTTCACGTCATGGGCTTATCATGACGACTTTGAATATTCATGGCCCGTGGTTAGCAACAGAATAGTCATGAAAAAAAAATTCTATAAGCTTTTTAAAGCATCCTTCTTTATCCTTCTCTTTTGGAGCTTTCAGATAAAAAATTCATACTTCTAAAAGATATTATAGGGTGTAGACTACTCCAGAATTTTTTAAAAGACTATTTATGAATTTTGAAGGAAATATATATATATATTCTTATATGTTGGGGAATTGCGCATTTTTTAACAGTTTAAAAGTTGTTTAAGTGGTGCTAAGCCTAACGAAACCACTCTTTGTTTACATTTGAAGCTATTAGTAAATGAGTGAGTTAAATCAGTTTGTGCACCAACTCAGTATCTTTTCGCCGAGGGGGACAAAAAGTCAACTTTATATTTTGTGCATCGATAAATCTGTCTTCCTGTTCGCTGGCCGAATTGCTGGTTTTTGTAACCTTTCTCGTTTAACAGCCTCTGTAATTTGGATTTGTGTAACCTTTCTAATTTTGAACTCTAATTTTAATTGTAAAAATTGATTTTTTAACTGTATTTTACTGTATTTAGTGTTTCATATTTTTCTGTATTTTAAAATTTTAATGAAGATGCTTTGATGTTTTATGGGCGTTTTTGTCCTACCACGAAATCAGAACTGAATTAATTGAATGAGAAATGCATCTCCAACGAAATTCGAGGAAATTAATTGAAATGAAATGCAGCAAAAAGCCTGTATAATTTAATAGGCTGTACAAGGAAGTCATGTGGCGCCCACATCAAATATTTTTTAAATTTAAACTATGGTAATCAAATGTTTTCTCCTTTTTTATTATTATTTTTTACTAAAATTCGTATTTTATTGGGCAGTTGAATAACATATAATTGATTTGGCTTTCAATTAAAGAAGATTTTGGGTGTATAAAGTATTGAAGATAAATAATATGAAATGAATACCATAATTTAATTTAATTTTCCATTTTTTCTGTGGGATCAGCAAATCTAAATCCTTTCTTATCTACACATTACTGAAGGCGATATTTAGGTATCGTTTGCTATAGTGTATAATAATCATTCAACTGTAACATTATTTTTTTTAAACTGTGCAACTATACGCTACGTTGATTGCTGCAAAACTATTATGGACTTCAAGTAAAGTACCACTTCTGGCTGTCCATTAAAAACTGTAATACGCTTCAATAACCACTTCATTTTACATGCAGGGAACTCAAATACGAAAGGTTGATGTAATAGTTATCATGGACGAAAAAAATCTACATACTGACAGGCATCAGTCTAAAAATAGTACAACATGTTATGATAGTCATAATTGGTGCTTATTCACTGAAAACTCACTATCGAAATTTTAAACCGAAAATATTACGTCCTATTATAGGCCTATGTACATAGGTTGGTGGAATGTAATAAATTTTATATTATCTGGGTAATTTTTTAATAATCGCTAGAATTGTTTTAGAAATAAGCCTGAATAACTCCTTTCTTTTCCTAAATTTTGGGTGGAAATTTATAAGAGTGTTTGCATCGGGGCATAAATTGTTGAAAATGGCAATCTGTTTTTCTCTACAGCCGTTTTCGACAGAGGTGTTTGAGCGGTAGCTAATGATGTGTCACATACGGATTGTTCAGTATAAAAAAGAAAATAAAGTTTTCTGTTAATTGTTTTTACGTACATGTACGACAGATGTATAGATTATACTATAAAACAGACGCATTAGTCAAGCCCTGTGTTAATTAAACCCTGGAATTCAAAAAATTGTAAAATCTGGTTTCATCATAAATGAAAATAAAATAGGATGTCACAGATATTAACGAAGTGGTCTGGTTGGGTTCATTTGATTATTTCAAAGCCAACCTGGGCTTCTTGCGTAAAAATAGGGATATCTTCATGGAGGACCTTCTAAAGAAAATTGCCTCGCATTCACCTCACACATGGAGGAAAATCACGAAAAATACCGAAGCCGTTCGCGTGAAATCGAGTTAAATCAAACTCTCCCAGTTCAGTGACTTAAACGCTCCACCGCTTTTAGCCCACTTTTTCTTTTTTTTTATCTTCCTTCTCTCTTTGTCTTTCTTTTCTTTAGTGTGTGTAGGGGATTTACGGTGTCGCACACATGGTATTCGCCAAATGAAGGAATACCCCATGGAGGACTTTTTAAGGAAAACTGGCTCTACTCACTTTATACAATGAGAAAACCACGAAAACGGCCATGAAGCCAGCTCGTTCACCAGAATTCGAAACCCGGACCGAACTACCAGTGTTCAGCGATTTCGCTCGGCTGTTGGTGGACCCATTGACGAAGTGGAAGAAAATGTATAAGAGTTTAGACAGAATTGCAGAAAACTGAAGGTTATGAGTCTGTGTGCAGCAGGACGATACCACATGCGTACCTGAAATCTTATCCACGGTTAAAAAAAGTATTTTCCCATTGTTGTACATCCTATGGCCTCAGAGAAATCCGAATCTTTCTCCCAAGAGCCTTTTTTTAAACGTGGTTATCTTAAAACTCGGCTATATGAATATAAAACTACAACAATAAGCTAACTGATACAAAATGTTCATTATGCATGATAGTACCAAGCTTGCTCTATTCCGGGGCATATTTGTCATCTGTTATTAAATGATGGAGAATCTGTGTGTATATGTTCGTGTTCTATGCACTGAAAAAATACTCCAACACCTAGAGCCACCAAATTTTGCACACCCAAAATCCTTCAGCCGTACACACCACAATCCTTCACCCGTGCGCCACGAAGCCAGAATTTTGAGTTGCTAATTTTTTTATTTATTTTATGTGCGAACTTAATGAATTCTTGATTAGCAAACTGTTTAAAAGTAATGCGTCGTCCCTGCTCGAAATAAAAAATTTTTATTTTATGAACGTCTATTTGCTGCCCTTTCGCAAAATTAAGATAGTATTTATCTTTCAAATTTAGTGCAGAACTCGGCTATTTAAAAGCCATGTGTTGCCTCTGCTGGGAATAAAATACTTTTATCTTCTGTCCTTTCCCGCTTTCACTAAAGTCCACGATTTAAAAGCTGTGTATTGCCACTCAACAAAGCGTAAGATATTTATATTTGAAATTTAATCAACAAAGTCAGACATTAAAAGAAATGTGTTGTCACTCGGCAATGCGCAACACATTTATGTTTCATATTTAATCAGAAAATTCGGAGATTTAACAATAATATGCTGCCACTCTTCGAAATAAAATACTTTTATATTTCACGCTCCAGTGTGTTGCCATTCCGAAAAGCGAAACATAGTTAATTTTTATTTCACGTTTAATTTGCCTGCTATAGATTAACAAACTAAACGATCTGGAAACAATAAATGCGGCTTTTCATGTGTTAATTTCGTGTGCTGTGTTTCATTCATTATTAATTTCGTACTAACTGGATTTGTAAAATCATCTTAGATGGACTTTACAAAATCATTATGCATTTTATCTTTTTTTAGAACAACTATTTTCGGAGGGTGGTCGCGTAGGCGTCTAGTCTGTTACATAAATGCTCGATAAGATAATCACAAAATTTTAAATTTGATTTTTAAAAGTGCTAAAACTTATGACCCAACACGAACTGATGCATAAACACTGTCACAAATATTTTGTCATGTTGCCTATATGAAGGAATATATCTGCTTTCTTCTCTCTGTTTTCTGCTGCGTTTATATACTAATATATAATTATACAAATAAAAAGAACTCCTACCTTTAATTTTAAATTTATATTTTCTAATCTAAGTTTTAAACTAAGCGGGTCATATATTCAGTAAATGAGTTCCAAACTTTAATTGTACACTAACAATGTTTTCTAAAATTTTTACTTGACTTACTGTTACAGTATTGAATAATGTAAACCATCAATCAATAATTCTTATTAGATGGATCAATTATGTCATTCAGTCATCATAATGGAATGTTTCCTGTTTCAAATTATATTATGAGTGCCATTTCATATTTACATCAGTGTCTTTCTGCACAGTATTATCGAATTTGGATGCCCTTATTTGCGGTATTTTGCGAAAACAATCAGGACTCTGGAGTAAATTGCATCATCTGTATGTAGAAGATTCCCGATGGAAATTCAAACCTTTGCATATAACCTAAACTATGACAGCTATTTGGAAATGACAAGCAAAGAATATATCTTTAATTTTTTCAAGATACCATTCCACTTACTTTTGTGAAATGCAATCTAACTTTTTGTGAAACTTATATTAAAAACTTAATATGGTGATTAGGTTATTCTTGCGCATTAATCAACAACCTTGACGCAATTTGATTTTTTGTAGATAAAAAGGTAAATTTACTTATAAGGTTGCAAGTTAGTAGTTTTCGAGCTTCCCTTTTTTTTCCTGTTTTGGAAAGATTCCGGAACTATGGATGTTTATCGTAAGTCGATAAACGTTATCAAAAAAGGAAAAGAAAACATACTTTAGCAATTTAAAATACAAAATTTGAAATAAGGGTTGCGTGATATATGAAAAAATAAAACATTTGCATTCTTCTTCATATCCTCCTGCAATTTTTTTGTAATACTTTACTCCAGAAGTTCACAGCAATCTGTTTCACTTTAACAAAATAATAGAATTGCGGAGATAAGGGTTCGTGCAATCCTTGGCAAAAGCATCTAACGAGAGACGCATTTCCTTGTTGTTCTCTTTAGAAAACGTTCAGCAAAATTCTGTATTGTTGTAGAAATTTCACTGCAATCTCTTCCAGTGCTGGTAAATTCCACAAGTTCATATTTTAAAACTACGGCAAAAAATATCAGCATTTTTTCATAATGCTGTTATATGGATGGTTGCCGAAACAATAGGTATGCATATGGTTGCCAAAATTTGGCACAGTCTGAAAATCTGGAGACTTCTTCTAAGGTGATTGCATTAATACATAATTACTAGATTATTTTTTCCTTTGAAACTTCGGTTATTATTATTATAATCATTGACGGAATTTCGAAAATCTATTTCCTTGCACTGATATTCGAGAGCTTAAGTACGCTGAAAACTAAGGAATCAAGAATCCTAACCTATAACGCAAGTAAAAGTGAGGTATAATAAACAGGAATACTTTATCTAACATTAGAAAAACAGGTCAACTTGAGTATGAAAAACAACAGCAGAAGTATTAGAAGAAATCTATAAGGTAAATGCTTAGCATATACATGATATAGAGTAGCACAATTCCTGCTAGCTACAACACAAGTTGAACCTATTAGGCCACTCTTCATGCCGAAGGAAAAGTTCATAACGGCACATCAATTCGTCTGAGTTCGCAAGTTTTATACGTCAGTTTTGTTAAGGGGAAAATTCACTAATATTATACCTGCTTTGCAAACGAAGCTCAAAGGAATTACAATTGATGGTACTTACATATTATCCCGTCGACCGTTAGCGAATATTTTGGAAATGGTCGCCAATCGCCAGTCGTTACTGCGGAATTCTAAAGGACATAATCATCCATAACTGGCGCTAAATTACGCTAAATGGTCGGTCAAAGGGGATAATACGTAAATAACTAATTGATTTCTGTAAAATTAAAGTTTTGCTCTAAGAACTGTTTAATCAATGTATCCGCAATCAATTATTCCGCAGAAAGATAAGCTTATGATATATTTATTTATTCAGGAGGCTTATATGATGAAATTTTAGTGTTAACGTGCTTTATTTGCTGACTCGGTTTTTCATATTTGTCAAGTTTTATTGCTGACTGATTATCCTCAAAGACTTTTATGGATAAAGTTTGAGATAAATCAAAAACTTCTGTTAGTTTTAATAGCCATAATTGTATAGCTTGCGGTAGTGCAGTATATTCAGCTTCTTCTGAGTCAAATAAGATAGGCGTCTGTTTTCTTGAAGACTATGAAATATAATAGCTATCCAGTAAAATTGCACTTTTAGATGTAGATTTTCTGTGTTGAATGTCTTGTCCTCATTCAATTATTACATGAGTATATTACATGATTTAGTTCGACAATTGAGGAAATACGTAGAAAAAGATATTTCTTTGTGAATAAATACCTAATTATTCCTTTTACAGCATTCCAATCTTTTAGATGTAGGTTTTTATATCTTCTGCTAAATATATAAGTAATATCTGGTCTTGTAATAGATGATATATATAAAAGACTTGATGGCTAATAGCTTGGTGTTATTTATCATTTGAAGGTAAAAGCTTTCTTCCTTTCTTAGTCTATAATGATTTGTTTCCATGAGTGGAGTCGTAGGATTTTCTCAAGCTGAAACTCCTTGACAAGTTGGTTTATTTTATTCTTCTGGGATAAAAGACAATGCTTGGTTTCCTTTCGTAGTGCTTTCTTTAACCGTTGATTATTTAAAAATTAATGCTTATTTTTTAGCACTTGTTAGAGTATCATCGGCATTCACTATTACATTAATTATTTTGTCACGAACAACTTTTGTGAAAAGACACTGATCAGCTTTGCTCTGATTGAATCCAATATTCTAGAGCTTATTTTCAGTTTCTGCACTCCTAGTTGGTTGTTTTAAATCATAAACTGACTTCTTTAATTTAAAAACATTTTTTTTTATTTATGAACAATGAACCTTTCTGCTTCTTTCATGTGTAATTCCTCGTTAAAAGTTCCATGCAAAAGTTTCTGCTTATTAGCAATGTTATATGAAGCCCACTCTAACATTGTTATTGTTGTCTTGACTTATCTTTTTTGTCTGTCAGTAACATCAGAACAAGCCCATGAAATTCATCGTGACAAGAAGAAAAAGACTGCGCCTGTCGTTGGCAAGAGCCTTGAGCACCATACAAGTGACAGTATATCTTTTGCTCAGTTCTGCCCCCCCCCCAAATTTTGATGAAGGGCACCCCGTGAGATGGGTCGGAGAATTTCCTACCTCCCCGTCCCCTACCATCAACCTCTCCAGAGAACTTTCGGCTTGCTGCATATTTAGAGCACCCCATGCCGCACAAGCACTATACATTTAAAAACATCCATGTCTTCTCCGGGACTCAAACCGGTCGGACGACCCACTCTAACATTGGTGTTGTCTATTTGATTATGAAAAAACACATGTGGACTGTCTTTCTAAAGATAGGCCTTCAGATAAGCCTCCGGGAAGAACATTACAAAGGAATTCAACGAGCAGTGTTCAGCGACTTTGCTCGTCCGGTGATGGACTTTCCAAGCTAAAAAAAGAAAGCGTTTTATCAGAATCTTTTATGAATTTTGAATAAATCCTTTGGCAATTACTATTGTTTTTCATTTCATCTTCTTGTCAGTTTCATTGTATTTCGTTTTAAACACCTTAGCTTCTGTAAAAGAAGAATTTGTGTCAAATCCTCGAAATCGATTGCTTTATTTAAAATCTACATCAACTAAGGTTTCATTTTTGACTAATTTTAAATTTTTGATTAGCGTATTTCTTCTTCAGTTTTATTCTTAGTTCTATTTAGAGGTTAAACAAATCAAACTTAAGTAAAATAAAATAAATAAAATTAATATCCAATTTAATAAATCAATCGGAAAACTTTCTTTTATCCGTTATCAAATGCTTTAATAATTCATGAAAACATAAAGTCCAAACGAAATGTGACAACTTTATATATCGCTTGAGCGATATTATGGTTAGCGTATCTTGGTAACATATCTTTGGGCCAGGGTTCGAATAACTTAGAAGCCTTGAATGCTTTTAAAGTGCATAATGCCAGTGCAGCATGGGAGCACTGAAAATACCAGCGAGCCAAAAATCCTCTTGAGAGGTTTGGTGGTAGGAGAAAATAGATGGAAGAACTAACACTTCAAACCTCAAAAACGGAATTTTCCCTTTCTCACGGGTGTAATTTGGTCAATTCCTGTGATCCTCAATAACTCACAGAAGTTCCCCATCTTATGAACTTTCGAAGATACGAAAATCTTACTCTCAAAGAGTAAAATTTGTTCGCAGTCGAAAAGAGTTCGTAGCCTTATATTTTTGAAAAAACAAGACCTAGATTCTGAGAGATTTGCTAAAGTAAAGTCTGCTATGCAAGCTATCATACAGTGCTATTGCCTTATTTACGACGAAAGGAAAAGAGAGCTTGTTCAGATAGGTTTAAACACCTATTTTCTTAAAGCATTTCAGAAATCTGTGTTGCTGGCTCATCTAACGTGTCAGTTCTTTCCACCACTCGGGTTCAAATCCCGGAGAAGGCATGGATGTTTGTAAATGTATAGTGTCTTTGCGGAATGGGGGCACTCTGAAAATATGAAAATATGGTAAGTCCTGACTTGGGGTTTGGTGGAAGGGGAGAGGGTTGAGAAACCCTCGAACCTCCTAGGGGTACTTTTCCTCAAAATTGGGGTGGAAGTAGAAGTCCAATTTCCATGAGATTTTGGCAACCATTCTTCCATGAAATTTATGGACAAGACAATAACAACAACAATTGTTTATTTATAGTTTTATAGCTCTTATCCCACGAATATCGTTAAATATATGCGTCGTGCACGTAGTAACATTTTACGAACAAATTCGTGATACAAACGGTCATTCGGAATTTAACTTGCTCGTAAGACTGGGAGCTTTTCGTACTCGATGATGAAACGGCTAAATAACAGATGGGGGTATTTGACAATGCCGATGAAAACATTAAATTGCGTGTGTTCAGCCACTTGAAACAATAGCAGATAAATAAAAATACGAACAGATATATGACATGCGATTTAGATTTATGTTTATATAGATAAGCAACGTTCATAGTTATTCACGTTTTGGGTAATAACCATCGCACTATGTAGCCTTTTATTTACATAATTTATCGATTGAAATGAACGGAAATAGATTTTGAAACTACTTATTATTTGCTTATGTTAATATGCTTCATTACATTATACAAAATAAGTAAAACAGTTATTAATTTTCAAGATTTTAATGAAATTTACTAAAAAAATTTAAATAATTATTTCATAATATTTTTTCAATTTTCTCGCACGATAAAATTGTATCAATAGCATATTTTAAATCTAAACTGTAGAAAATAAATTTAAATGATTTCTATATTATCATTCTGTACCTACGTATTATCCCATCTACCGTTAACGTTCTCCCGTCGTTATGAAATTTGGCGAAGATTCTACCAAAATTGAGAAAACTCATCCTGGGGAATTCTGAAGGAACTAACGCCACTTTGTTTAATAAACATTTAGTAATCGGCGGGCTTCGTTTCTGCATTTTGTGAAAAGGCTTTCGTCGATTTCTGTTACTTTATTAAACCCACCGATTCTACCGGAAGCTTTGTTTAGAACGCTGTTAGTATAAATTTCACGCAGATAATTGTTCTAATTTATTTCTGATTTGTCGAACATATTCAGCAAACAATATTGTATCTTACACTTTTTACTTCCTTTGTATGAAGTAAAAAGGAGAAGTTGTTGGAGTTATTTTTCTACTTAAAAGCTTTCAATGTTCAATACACATGAAAGTCAATAATATGAAAAACAACTTTAAATCATATCACTATAAAAATTACTGCAAGGGTGTAAAATTGGGTGACAAACAAGATGAAACAACATTCAGTCGGTTCAGTGTGTTCTAATGGCACCATAGATAGTACAAGAAAATACTCCAACAGTATAGTACATCATGCGTTGTGTTTAGATTTGGGCTATAACCCGTTCAAGTTTTAATTAAATTTATTGGGTCCAGTGTTCTAAATTATAAGTGAAAACAAGGCGGGAGACTACAAAATTGTCAGCCATGCTATATCTAGGAGATAAAAGGAAAAAAAAACAAGTTAGTAATCGATTTAATTTGGAGCCATTCGCCCTTTTCTATCTCGGCTCCTTCGTTCCTGCGTCGACGACAATCGGTGGTTTTCTCTCGGTCAGATTCGCCATCGTTCCAAATACCGCAGACAGAGTACTCGAGACGGAACTACTCCCTTTTGATCTGGCGCAAAACTTCAGAGTCTCTCTCTCTCTTCCCCTGGTCGATCGCTGCAGACCCTTTTTCTTCTCCTCGCCAGCCCCTCGTTTAGCGATCCGAGACGGTCCAAATCCAGCCAAGAGCATGGCAACCCTAGGAGCGGAATCAAAACTGAAAGGTGAAGGCAAGGGTTTGGTTAGACAGAAGTTGGCGAATAATCGCTGATTTTTCATAACTTACAAGCGACCCACCAGGGTCATCAACCTGACATAGCAGAAGCTAGCCTCGTTCAGGATCCATTTTAACATGGGAAACGCCTGTCAGAATGCGAATCACCCAGACCCCTCAACCTTGGCGTGACGTAGCTGCATACAGAACAAGCTAATTCAGCAGGGTGCAGATTTCGCACGTGGCGAAAGATATTTTCCAGACCACTGTCTGGAGAATTCTACACCAAGTAAACGTCAAAACAAAGTCGTAAATCTTGATTCCCAAATGCAACGTAAACGTTTTTTAGAAAAGAATGAAGAATTTGTTTTTAAATACCAAATTAATAAAAGACCGAAGAAAATTTCTTCAATTGAAACATAATAATTACATAGAAAAAAGTTTTATGTTTTCTACAACACCAAAATCGACCTCACCACCAGAGTCAGAAAATATGGATTCCAGCTTTACCAGAAAGAGGGGTACGTTAACAAAACCAAATTAAACTTTAAACACCCACTTGTGTAAGGCAAAATAACTTTAAAAGTTTTTTTTTAATTGACCTTAAGGTTCAACTTAACTAGGAATTAAACATTAAGCAAACAAGTTAAGATTAAGTATTACTAAACAAAAAAAAAATTAAATGGTTAACCAAACTACCTTAAGGAAAAAAGAACAAAATAATTACTCAAGCAACTTAAATTCAGAGTTAACCAAAACTGTCAAAATTTTAATGACAACAATTACTTTTGAACAAGGCAAAAAAAAATTAAGATCAACTACAAAATAAAAACAAATTAATAACTTTTAAGTCTGATAACAGAATTAAGATAAATCATTACAATTAAGATATTTTAATTCAACAACTGAAGTATAGCTAAGTGTGTATTACATAACAAAGTTTGTAATCACGAAAATTTCGTGTATCATATTTCAACGGAAATGTTCATTTTGACTGCTATCGAATGCAACTTAACAATGTTTTTGCGTGATATCTGTACGTAATGACAGAATAATGGACTCTTTTTCCCCAAACGAATTATTAACTGATTTAAAATGGATTCAGAAGAGATTTTTTTCCGTGGAGTCTATACGTACGTACGTATTTATGTACGTATGTATGTATATCTCATAGCTTAAAAACGAGTAGCCTCAAAATGTTGAAGTTTTGTATATAGGACTGCTATAACATATAGATCTGCACTTCCCATTTTGGCTGCAATCGGCCGCACGAAAACTATATAAGTATATGTATATATACTATATATCCACTCTGTTACTCGGCTCAGTGAGCTC
Source organism: Stegodyphus mimosarum (assembly GCA_000611955.2). Lineage (NCBI taxonomy): Eukaryota > Metazoa > Arthropoda > Arachnida > Araneae > Eresidae > Stegodyphus > Stegodyphus mimosarum. The sequence continues at coordinate 75,426 of KK119861.1, forward strand.
AGTTTCTTTATTCTTATATGTTTGTAAATTGTGCATTTTTGTCTTTCAAAATGATTGAATTATGTTGTTCTTATCTTCCAGTTTGTGCATTTACCTTACCTGAAAGCAATAGTCGTACAATTATAACAATTTAAAAGTTGTTTCAGTGTTGCTAAGCCTAATTTTTTTTACTATAGCAGCCATATTTGTTTACATTTGAAACTTAGCAGAATAGTGGATTTGTTGCCAATCTAGAGAAGCTAAGCTTCGTAACAACAAAGTATGGACTTTGTTGTTACGAACTTTGTTGTTGACAGATGCCGGCTTCACTCTCGTAAACCCTCGTGAATTCTTTGAATGCTTTCGGTTCTTCCTTATAAATCCACATCCCAGTTCTTGAAATTTTCAATATGAATGAGAAAAGCTTTTTGCTGCAAGATGAATCCCATAAGTCATAGAAAACCATACCGCATTGTAATAAAGGGCACATTCTCGAAAAAGTCGAGACTACGACTGTTATTACAGTAATGAAACTGCGCCCATTATTATTCTAATTCTTAATGCTTCTTTAGTGCGCAAACGGATTTTAGCTTAGAACCCGTCTGAAGTTAATAGTTAAATCTAATGACAGTCATCGTGAACTCTAATCGTAGCTATTCAAAGAATACAGGTTTCATTCATTGGCAATGACTGATTGTCGATATAAGGACCCGATTATATATAATTGGTTCATTCATTTAGAAACCTCCTGTATTGAAATGCAGTTGTAGATTGACTAACATTAATTTTTTATCAAGTTAAATAAATCTGAAAGCTATTACACCAATATTTGTTTAACATTTTACTCAAACTTTCCACCAGTTTAGATAGGTACGTTTTTGCGATTTTGGATCTAAAACTTTCAATGAGATTTGACAAATGAATGGATTAACGCTTGACACCAAAAACCCGCTGTGCTTTGTCAACCAGTAAGGGCCAAACATAATGCCACATCAGTACCAATGAGTTTCGAATCAGTGCCATTTTGATGAGAGCTGAATGCGAACAATGTCTAAATAATGCCAACTCATGAAACATCAAAGCATTTCGGAAATATTTTGAGGGTATATACGTATTGCTTGAAAGCTTTCGCATCACGGATTTCTCCGTTAGCAACGAAAATAATTTGGAAAATTTACCAAACAGTTTTCACAAATATATACTTTATTTTATCAACACTCTTTCAAAAT
>KK119861.1:76655-120635 GCA_000611955.2 Stegodyphus mimosarum
GACACTCTTTCAAAATAATCAATAATATAAGATGAAAGTAACCGGGAATAAAATTATTGGTTTCAACTACTGGGTATGAAAATACAGTTTCGAAAGGGGATCTGAGGGTTGGAGTAAGGCAATTTAAATATCTACGCTAAAATGTTTTCAGTTTTGATGAAATGCACAAACCTGCATTTTCTGCAAAAATAACGCACGAAACGATTTCAAAAATATCATTCCCTAAGGAATCAAATATTCAAATAAAATCTTATAAAAAGTAGGATCTGTTAATTTTCAATTCTGTGTCGGATATTTATGTGAGTGAAAACAATTCTATTCGTTTGTCTAAAACCATTTTTTCTTAAGCAAATTTTTATGCATTGGTAGAGGAAAGTTATTTTGCTATCTAAATGAAACATTCATTAACAAAGCAATTTATTTTGACTTAAGAATATACTCTGATTTTTTAATTCTAAGGCACTTATCAAGAAATGAGGAAATGATTATAAGTGATGTGGATATAATTCGCAAATAATTTTCATTACGAACTTAATCTTGCGAGCCTTTCCTTTCAAATTACTTCCTCTGCATAAGAAAGAAGCTGCCCGTGACATAACGTCAGTCTCTTCCCTTCTATTTGTTTCAGGTTTTTAGAAGCTACAATCTTCAGAATGCGCAGGTTACAGTCCTAGTCTGCTTTAAGTCTGCTTAATCTGATAGTCTGCCTAGTCTATCTTATGGCGAAATACTGTTCATTCAAAAAAGGTTACCAGGGTTCTAATCCCGACAAATAGGCTGGCTGCCTTGGGAGTTTTGGGGGTTTTCCGTACGTGTAACGCGTATCCGAGCTAATTTAACTTAGAAGTTCTCCATGAAAGCATCCCTCTCTTTAGGGATATTTCCCATAATCAAATGTACTCGGGTAAATTGCCATAATCAAATTTACCCGAGTGCTTTGCCATAATCAAATAAACCAATAAACGTAAAAGTCTATCGTTAGAGAAATTAAATATGTATAAATATATATATATAACATACTCTCTACATATATATGCAGAGAGAGAGAGAGAAAGGAGGTGGCTTAAAACTGTATGTCAAAAATGCAAAAACAGGTAGAGGAGACCTGAAAAAGCAGATTTTGTACAGGGATGTATGCGCGATAATGTCGCATTAAAGGGCTAGCACGTAAAGCAGTGTGAAGCACAGGAAACTGAAGAGACGATTAAGACAAAAGAAAAAAATATTAACAATTTACAATAGGTGCTCGAAAAAGCGGCCACCAACAGCAATATAAGATTCCCAGTGGCGGCGCATGGCCCGTCGTACATTAGAAAAGACGTCAGGCATATCAAGCACATGTCCAGCAGCAACAGACAAGTGGGCAACAAGATCTTCTGCAGACGTGATGGGATTCTCGTACACGAGGCTTTTAATGTGATCTCAAAAGAAGAAATCCAAGCAGTTTAAATAGGGAGAACTCAGGGGCCAGGGAACTGTTCTGCTCCGCCCTATCCAGTGCTGGATGTAGACAGAGTCCAGTTCATTCCTGACGTTCCGGCTGAAGCAAGCTGGGATTCCATCATGATGGAACCACTTTCGTCTGCGAACAGCTGGAGTAACATCGACCAAAATTTCAGGTAAGACCTCCTGTAGGAAGACGCTGTACGTGAGGCCAGCTAAACTATTAGGTAGAATGTACGATCTTTCTAAGTTATTGTTCACAGTGCCTGCCCAAGCATTAATGGAAAATTTACCTTCGTAGGTATGTGTTACTGTGCCATGTGGGTTATTTTGAGCCCACTATAAATGTTAAACATACCCGATCGCATAAAAGTAGCCTCATCAGTGATTAAATATCTGCAGGAAAAGTTTGATTGCTTGCAGTCTGATGTAGGTACCAACCAAGTTCAGACTTGGAAGATAATCGTCAGGGGTCATTGCTTGTAATCTCTGTAAATGTTACGATGCATTCCGTCTTCATGCAAGGTCCTCAAAACCAGTTGCATGGCTCACACCCAACGTACATCCTATAGTTCTCGAGCTTGCCAAAGGATTATCCCCTACTGTGTTTAGTATTCTTTCTTCCATTTCAGGAATTCTGTGATATTTTCAATGGCACTATGACCCCTGGAGGCATAAAACGATCCACTTGTGCTTAACTCATGATGAGAACACTCCAATGTTCTACGAGTCGGCGGATTCCTAAACAGGAATCGCTCTCTGTACACTGCAGGGGGAAAAAAACACATTTCTATTTCTTTCGTTCTACTGGGCCGATTGACGAAATTCAACTTGCATTTTTGATGTCTCGAAAGCGCAACTTAGGATATAAATTTAATATATATCTTAAGTCATGCTTTCGAGACATGAAAAACGCAATTTGAATTTCGTCAATCGGCCCAGTAAAACGGGAAGTATAGAAATGTCCCCCGTTTTTTTTTTTTGCGAAGTATACATATTTTGAGTAGCTAATCCATTTCCTTCACCAACCCCATACATGAAATACATGTCGGTAAACTCGGCATTGGTGTAACGATGCATACTGCTCGAGATCCGTGAGGGAAATGAAGAATCTAACTAGCCCAGAGCGTTTATACGCCGCACTCAACAGCGCTCTCTACCGTCTCAACACGGCATTACCGCACACACATTCCTATACGAAATATGCTTATTCAGGTCCGCTCTACCTGCCTTTCATTTTAGATATACAGTTTTGAAGCACCCTGTATATATATATATGTGTGTGTGTGTGTGCGTGTGTGTGTGTGTGATGGATATTTCACTTTCCCATGCTAATGTCACTGATTACAATATCTTCAACTATTTTTAACTTATCTGCTAGTTTCATATTATACGTTTATTGATTTTTTTAAACTTTTGTTTACTAGTTACCTGAAATGATAGTCACTGGAGGTCACGCCTTAAGTGACCAATGTCGGACAGTGTAGTCCATTTAGATAAACTTTCTAAATAAAATTAAACAGAAGGTACCGGTGACCTTAAATTGACACTCCCTGGAGATTAGGCCCTAATCCCAAACAGTCATTAAACCCAAACAGTGAAATACCTTTAGAAAACTTTTTAAATAAAATTAAATCAATGCAACTGATCCTTTGAAATCTGCGATTATTGACGATCAACACAAAATGTGTGGCGAAATGCATTAAATTTAAATGCCTTGTTGAAATTTCAAAAATCGCAGAGGACACTGTTAAGATAATAAAAGCACGATGACTGTTAAATTTGTGCTTATCAGTGACCGCAAAGGCTCTTGGTCTCCAGACATATGCAGATTTTTCAAATACTGGTATGGTGCATTGCAGTATTGGACTTGCCGAAACATATATTATAAATGAACACTTCATATTGTAAAACTGCAAAATAGATTAAAACTCTGTTATTTTGGGGAAACTTTATCGAGACACATTTCTGACGTTAAAATTAAAACGATTCTGTACCAAATACATACGTATAGCATTGATGTTTATCTTGGATGTATATCTGTATTATGTAACAATGCATTGTAATGCTGGATATAATATTATAAATGTACTGTCGGACATGATTTTTAACAATGTTAAAGTGAATTGATTCTGCTTTTATGTACGTAAAATAGTTACCTTGAATTATTTATTTTTGCAAAGTATGTTCTTTACTGGTAATTGGTTTGAATATAAAATGCATTTCAGAACTGGACTAAGTTATTTGGATTGTGGCAAAGCATACAAGAGCTCTCTGCCAAAAAAAGGTAGCTCATAGCAGCACAAGGACTATATGCCTAATAACTAAGATAATAGTTTTTATATACATAAATGCGATGCTTAAAAAATCAATGTTTAAATAATCAATTTTACAGAATTAAGGTACTATTATAGTAGTAAACTTCACCTTCCCACACCCGATACAGTTCTGATCGTGGTTGATATAACAAAAGCACATAAGTCTCTATAACCATTTGGGGTAAAAATAAGAAGGACGTTAATTCTGTATAATTATTGCTTTATAGATTATTAAATAAATTTTGGAGCCTTTTGAGAGACATTATAATAATAATTAATTATGAATTAATTATTTTTAAATTTATCTTAAAATATATATCACATCTTATACGAGTAAGATGGGATGCTTTCCTGGAGAACCTCCTAAGTCAAAATGACTCGTATTCAGTTTCCATAATAGGAAAATCATGTAAACTCCGATGAAGCCACTTCGTTCAGCTGTATTTCAGTCGGGATCGAAAAACCCGTCTTCAGCGTTCTCATCTGCTCAGCCACAAATGAACTGAACTAATACAATATTAAGTTGATGTAATCAAACGTGAAAGTTTCGTATTTAAAGAAGAATACCTTCATCAGCATAGATATTTATTTGCAAGTCGGTTGTGATCAGTTCATTTTGCGTTTGAAGCAAACCAAATGCAGCATTAAATGTAGAAGTCTGTTATAAGATATCTACTGATGCTAGAAGAATTTAAATGCGAATAGTTTACGGAAAAACGCATTTGAAGGAAAACACAATTTAAGAATGTGGCAAGTCCCCGGACGCATGAATAAAATGAAGAGACTACATCTTTTCTGTTTGAAATCAGAGGAACCAAAGGAAATTAACTTGATAGGTTTCTAATGAGCAGCTCCTTGTGTCAACAGGAAAGTGCGCTATCATTTTACTTTGGTTCATTATAAAAGAAATGATGCAGCGGAAATTTGAATTGCGAACATTGCGGCTATTTTAGCAAATCAAAGGGAAAATTAACAAATTAAAAACCGTTGCTCTATTACATAAAGTTCTATTTTACTATGTTTTTATGAATGGTATATATACATCCCTGTGTGATTACGTTAAGGAACATTGAAAGTCTGATCATTATACTCGTGTTCAAAAAGAATCAACAAACGCTAAAACAAAAGGTACGAAGGTAAAAAGGGGAATTAAAATATACAGTTTACATTTGAGGCAGAGATTGCATCGCCGAATACTAATAGGGAACCATAATTAGAAAAAGCGCCTTAAAAAGGGATATGCAGGACCTCCGCGTCAATTCGCAAGCAACGTCAGTTCCGTGTAATCCAAGGTAGCTAAAGCGGAAAGCATGAGCCGGAGAAACGATTTGCTCGCTGAAATGCACAGAAGAGCTGTCGGGATGTTGCAATCTGCTGCAAGACAATCCGCTATTGCAAGAGAGCAGAATTTGCCTCTTAATGTTATCAATAGGCTGTAGAATTATTACCAAAGTGATTAAAACCCCTGTAGAAGACGTGAGTTGGACGTTAGAGGATTACCGCAACGGTAGATGATCGTTTTGTGTTGCTATGTGCAAGACGGAATAGATCACTAACAGTAAGCCAGCTGGCGTTGCATCTCTCTGCTGATGCAGGGCGGCTCATATGCCGTCAAACTGTGTCGCATCGACTGCATGAAGGTGGACTGCACGCTCAAAGACCTGTGGTTTTTGTTACTTTGTCCCCATCGCATATCAGAGCGCGGTTGAATTGGGCCCTCGAATATCGCAGTTGGACACCAGAACGGTGGAGCCACATAGTCTTCCCAGTTCGCGAAAATTCAAAACTAGACCAACGAAGTGCACATATTCGGAGGCAGTGATGTGTTTTTTCAAAATTTATTAATACTAGGTGCCATCGTTTTTTCACACTGCGAGGAACTTGTATGCGTGCATATATGCATACACATCCCTCATTATTTAGAAATAGATATTACTAACTGTGACCTTTAGATTTTCTACAAATTATTTATTTTTCTGAGATGAAATCTATCTGAACAGGAAAATGCTCCGCTTAAGACTACTTTTTTCCCAGTGGTGGCACAAGTGGTTATAGACGTTGGCCACTACTAAGGCCGGAAGCGGTGCTTACTTTCTTTATAAAGGCACCTAACAGGTGGGCCACCATTGCTTCGTATGAAGAGAAACACAATTTATATCCATGCCGTCTCCGGGATTCGAATCCGGGCCCTAGTCAGAGTCACTAACCACTTTCCTGTCTGGGCAGCTGCGTACAGCTACATCAGAAGGTTATTGAAGAAGTCCAACAATGAGAATCAGCGCAGATTTTGCAAGTTTAGTTTCGATGGTTCTGTAGTTAAACCATCGAAACTAGTCCTGCAAAAATTTACAAATATTACACTGATTTTTGTTGTTTGACTTATCCAATAATCCTCATTTGGCGTGTTATTTTAACATAAATTACATTAGAAGATGTCTGCATGGAACTGTTGAGGAAATAATCACGTGCCTTTCAGCTTTTACAGAATTTCTGGTAGACTTTAATAGGCCATGTCTGCATTTCTGCTCAACTTTTACTTTAGTGAAAACTCTGGGTTTTGTATGTATAATTAGATCACCGGATGGCTTTCGATTAGCTCTGAATCGCTTTGAACTATTCATGGTTTTGAATTCCTATGGTACATCTTAATCAGAACAAGTTTACCAGTTTATAGTGGCGAGGAAAGCAATCTGCGCTTGTATTCTATATGGGCCTTCTGTACCTTATATTTGAGAATACGGCTTTTCCCATCTCTATCTCAATTTTCAAGAAGAAACTTCTGAGGGACAGCTTCGAAGGTCTCATGTCCTTCTTCCTCTGCCACCAAACCATTTGAGAGGAATTTTAGCTTGCCGTGTGTTTTAAGACCCCTCCATGCCGCAAAGATACTGCATATTTATAAACACCCATGCCTTTTCCTGGACTCTATCGCAGGCTTATCGGTGCAGCAACCAGTATTGCTAACCACTGTAACAAACAGGGCGAATGAACCATTCATAGCGAGTATGTCTCAGGCATTGCCCAGGTACCGCACTTTCATAAAATGAACACGAAAAATGAGTGCACTTTAGTCAATGTAGTCGAAAACTAGAAACCATACTGTTAACGACAATATAATTGTTCCGAAACTTAGAAGTTTCTTTTTCCAAAGTCATTGCTAGCAATGCCATCTTAATATATAAGCGCTGTGGTAAAAGCTTGGGAATGTTTTAAGCAAACCTATATAATAAAGGAATATTTGAATAGGCTAGTCTCTCGTTTTGAATAGACCTGCGTTTCTAACAATATATATATATATATATATATATTAAATCCACAGGAAAATATTAATGATTTACGTAATTTCTGTTTCTTTATTTGGAAGAGATGAAATTCTTAAATAATTTATTTGGTCCTTTATACAGGTAATACCGTACTTCCGCGCGTATTTTTCCGCTTAGCTTTCTAGAGACAGATTCTGAAAATTTTTTTAAATCTTCTCATAACTTTTCCTTTATTCGGTGGGTTCAGAAATGTGTCCTTCCCTAAACTTTCGTCAACCTAATGATAGTTTTCATCTAATTAGTAAAAAAAACTCTTTCAAACTACCTGTACTGTAAAGTTCACGTCGAACCTTTCCTTTCTAACTGTTAAACTTTATGCTAGCTTAACACAAGAACTGACCCATCACAGCAAAAAAACGCGAACTGACATTCGGTCTGTAGTTTTCTCACTCAGCTACGTATTCATCTTCTCTATTTATTTACGGATGATTTGTGGCCTAAGGAGTAGCAGAGACAACAATAAGAACGAATGAGATCCAGGTTACAGGTAAGTAGAAATCTAGGTATATCTTATTAGGTATTGTCATTTTAATATTACTATGTATTCTTATTGGAATGTAGATTTCTTCTAAAGAAATAATATTGTGGTAGTTACCTGTGACTTTATCTACGACTACTTTCCATTTGTTATGTGCTTACTATAACCGCGTTCTTCGGGATTAAATTGTTCGCATAATTTTCCCCTCTCGATTTTCTACTAATAAAAGTTTTTTAAAAAAGGAAAAAGTACCAAATCTTCTTAGGAAGTACTGTAAATACTGTATCAATAAATGGCAAAACAGAAAAAAAATAAAGTATTTGGATCATTTTATGATTACCACCTGTGTAACATGTATTTCTGAAATAATTAATTTTGCATACTTCTATCCTTCGAAATTCGATGGTGCAATAAAAAATTTTTAAATAAACCTCGCTCGCTTAAGTGTTTCGATAGTAACAGCAATTAATATTTCAATTATAAACTTTGCTGAACTATTTCAATCATCTTGATTAAATAACTTCGGGGAAATAACAAAAGCCATACATTTTCTTACAGTTTAATTATTTTAAATAAATAAAATCCCTTGACGCAAATTGCATGTTTTTACCAGGCCATGAAAGTGTCTCACGAGACGAATTTTATGTTAATTGGATTTTGTAAAAGTAGTTAAGACAGAAACTGATAGGCCACAGAAGGGATAGAGCTGAGTTTTCACTTTGTAGAAAAGAAAACGTCTTGGAATTGAATAGTTCTTTAATAATGTTATCTTATATGTAAAATCGACTGTTATTTATGAATGAAAGAAATACAGTTTGTCGATTTTGTAATTGAAATCAGAGATTAAAGGTTTTCATTTTTGCACTAGAAGGAAATGAATATTTTCATGCATTTAATATTTTCAAGGGACCATTAATGGTCCCAGATTTAATACAGTTTAGTGCTTGTTAAAGTGGAAATGATTCAGCAACAAGAATGAATTTTGAAACATGTTTTTGGAGTTTTATCTGTAATTAAACGAATAACAGCTAAACCTTTACCTAACAGCACTCTTCCCGATTCTGAATAATGTAAATTAAGAACGAGAGATAATAAAGTCATAAACAAAATGCAACAAACTCTTTACTATACAAAAACATAGCATTCTGTATAGTTACATTAATAATATAGTTACAATAATAATACATTCCGTTAGTTACATTAATGATAGCTTTATAGTAGTTAAAAGCGTAATATATGCCTTACTAATTAATGATGTTTATATCTAATTAAACTAATGATGCTAAATGTTTAAAACAAATTAGCAGAAATAATGTATATTATAAACTATGTGTAACAAATGTAGTGCTAAAAATAAAATAAAAATTATTAAGAAAAGCATATTTCTTTTAAATTTCTTACTTTAAACATTACATTGTAATGATACACGATGTGAGTTTATAATTTATATGATCTACTAAAGTTCTTAGCAAAGGCTCTCAGAAGAGGTAACAGTCTAGAAAAGCTAAGTAAAAGATTTACTATTACAATATTTTCTATCCCTCTATAATAACTGGGAATTTGCCAAAAGCGTAAAGGTTAAGACCATAGTAGCATAAAATGTGACGTAATGATTTCAAACTTATTTTAACTAGCTTACCATTTCTAACATAATTATCTCGTGTAAATTCTATTCCGTGCATATGCTTTCACCAGAACGCAAGGCAGGTGGAGTACAATTATTTCTAATTTTTTTCTAAATTGCGCGTTAATTTATAAGTGAGTGGGCGATTTAGAAAGAAAGATCTTCGGCTATGCACCAGAAAAGCAGTTTATTTCGTGACTCCTCCGCTCGTATATCGATCTAGTGTTGGTGAATGAGTTTCTGAAATTGTTACTGCTTAGGATAGCTTAAGTAGAGTTCTTTAGGTGTTGAAGCTATTTATTCTGGGTTATTCGTCATCAGGATACAATAGGCATTTAGCGTTTAAAATATGCTTTTACCTATATTCGAAATTTTTGCGCTGGCGTTATTTAAATCTTTAAGAGCACAGGAGTGCTCACACCCAAAAGACGAATCCATGGACGAGTGCCGCCTGTAGCGACTAAAAGAGGGGAGAGATTTAATCATGAGCTTGAACTGTTGTAGAGGGAACTCAATCAGTAAAAGAAAATATAATTTCCAGTTGGAGAACACATACTGCTTGTAATATCTGGAGTGCGCTGTAATTTTACACTTCACACTATAATGATTTAAAGATGAAAATATACGATACAAATCACTAACTCCAAAACCTGCTTAGTCAGGTATTGAAAAGTTTATAACACATTGTACACATTTAAACATTAGTGTTTAAGAAAACTACAAATAGTGGTGGATAAGTTTCATTAAATTTTAGTTACAACAACAAGATGTAGCTTTTATGAAATATTAAGCAAAGTTTTGCTTGTTGTCCGAGCTCTTTGTGTTCCAGATTTACAGTTAAATGCGCAGATAAGAAATCGTTGGATTCACTGGAAGGTTAAACGAAATGCAGTTTAATAATTAACTACATTTAACCTCATACTATAATCAATGTGACATGTAACAAGAAAAGGAAAAATTTAGATAATAGGCTTTTCTCACACTAATGGTGCATTAATCGGAAATTTTCAGTTTATTTTGTTGAACTGGATTGGCTAATGCAGTTAGTAGAAGCATAGCTCTTTCGAATCTAATATCTTTGTTTTCAAAATTTTTTATCAATTACAAAAATGTTGCATATAACATTTTGCTGTTTTGAAATTTTCGGTTACGCAAAATGTGTGCAAAATAGTCTAACTTTACTTACAAAATTTACGTACAATACCGTACTATTTCCTAAATACTTAGTTAAATGATAATAATCAAAAGATACAGTGCAAATTATTAGTTAGATGGGTAAATGGAATTAAAATTCTGGTCTCAACCTATTAATACTTAAGTTTAGAAATTTGCTATTGTGCATAATAACGAGCTACTCTATTTTCCAAATAAAAAAAATTACAAATAATGCAGTTTATTTTTAAATGAGTTTGTTTGTTTAATAAAAAATGCAGTTTTAACTATTTTTAGTCTTTGCCTATTTTCTGAATTAAAACTGAAATTTCTTTCGTTAAAGTATAAAATATACTGTAATCGTTTTTATGTAAAAAGTAGATGTTTATTTTCATATATCTACATCTATATCCGATTCCTATATAACCGTAATTGGTATTGTAATTATATAACTGCATCTGATTCCCTATGTAACTATAACCGTATTCGACCCTCATATGCTTTCCAGTAATTTCGAGAGTTGGGAAGTATTAGAGATTTCTTGGCTGCCAGTGAAACCTATATAAGAGCGGGTAGAGCATCAATTTTTCAGTTATATTTTAACTCCGCGTGTGTTTGGAGTACTGAGATATCTCCGTAGGAGCTTCGCTCTTTAAGTGCGCTTGGCATTACGCTGTGTTTAACGTTCTTAGTCTGAAGTGTAGTTACTTATTGTACTCTGTGATGAGAAGAGTTTTACATGTATTTTTGTGGAAAGTGCCAGAACTGCGAAGTGTTCCTTTTGTTAAAATAAGTTCCATCAAGCTATCATCAATTCTGTATGCATTCAATCTATTACGGACCCATACGCATGCAACGATATTTATCCTTGCGCGATCCTTATGAATCGTTGGTGATTGTATAGAAAGATTCCAATTCTCCTTGGAAAGTCATGACCTTTCTGTGTAATCGACAATTTTTTTAGTTATTTAAATTTACTTTTTATTAATTTAGCATTTTTAAAATGCAAATTCCAACTAAATTAATTCCAAGCTCCAGTTTTTGATTTCCACAAGAGTGCACATTTACTATCTAAATTTTCCTTCATATTACCTAGGAGATAATTTTTCATTTATATATTCTCTATTAATACATAATTTTCGTATATATGTGGTGAAACAGACGTAGCAATACCGACGGCTTAGAACGTATATCCACACTGAAGAAGAAACTTGGCAACTGAGTAAGATTAAATATTCAACTTTATTTCAATTGAAATTTGCAGCCACAATTTACTTGGAACTCTAATCGGGCCTATTCAAGAACATTTTACATTTTTTATGTTGTTGAGATAGGAAGAGAGCAGAGCGAAATAGCATCTTAACGTGAAAAAAGGTAGAAGCTAAAGTACGCAGTTATCTAGTACGGATATAAGACATTTCTCCCGCGTTCTTCGCATCCCTTCGTGGTGTAGTGGTCAGCACGCTGGACGTGTGTTCGAGAGGTCCGTGGTTCGAATCCTGGCAAGGGCATTGCTCATTTTTTTTTCTCTCTCCTGCTTTCAAAAAATACCTAATGTCTCTAGAGTAGCGTCCGAATGAAAAAGGTGGTGGATGATGATTCTCCATCACCAGGATTTGGCAAAAAGGGGGAAGTATATAAGGTATTTTTCCCGGCTTCTTGGCATGTCTTCGTGGTGTAGTGGTCAGCACGCTCGACGCATATTCGAGAGGTCCGTGATTCGAATCCCGGCGAGGGCATTGCTCATTTTTCATTTCTCCTGCTATCAAAAAATAGACTCAACAAAAGAAGGTTTTGATTGCTTGTTAACAGAAAAGATTCAGTTCCCGAAATTTTGAGTTCTGGTTCCAAATATCTACGTCATCAGCGTTACGTATGCCATGGACATAGTCGAAAAACTTTATTACGATTTTTATAATACAGAAAGGAAATACCCAGATTAAAAATGAGGAATTAAGAGGCTATTGCTAAATTAAATTATAAAGCTGATTTACATGTTTTTACCTCGCACACATTCACACACATATGTATATATATATATATATATATACGTATATATATTACGGTATTACGCATATATATTCAATAAGGCAAAAGCGAGCACAAATAAACTTTTAAAGAAAATTATATAATTCTGAATAAAATCGTCAATATGTGTGCCATTTCTCGATATATTTTATATATCAGGAAGCTAAAAATTTATCTAGACTCATATTACTACTTGTACACAATTTTATAAATTAAATCCGTGATGAAAAAATGTGACTTAATGAGCTGACTAATTTCATTACTGTGATGGGAATATATTTCAAAATTTAATATGGTTTTAAAATTTTAAACTTAATGTTATTTCTATTGCAGATAAGCTAAGAGAAGTTAAAAATAATAGAATTAAATTCCTCTTCAGGTAATCAACTCCAGAATCTTTCGTCCTTCAGATAATGAAATTTTGTTATTCAATATCTGTTTCTAATCGTAATTAATTCTAATCGTAATTATTGCTTTAATGTATCTAAATGGTTTTAAAGTGTACTTTAAATAAATTAATTAAATAGATATTTACATTTTTAGAACTATTTTAAAAAATTCGGAAATAGAAATAGTTTTCATTTAAAAGCCATTTTAAACAATGTTACTGTTTACATCCAAGACGCAACATTTTATATTTATATTTGCGTACGGTTGATTAATTGCTTATTCTTAGATTTCCTTTTGCTTTGTAAATGGAAGCAGCAGAATTCGCAAAAGAAAGCAGATGAATTTTCTAAATTCGAAAAAAATTTTCCCACTTACGTTCTTTAATTTAATATTGCTTTGACATAATCCTAGACATCTGTAAATGCTCAGAAATTAAAATCTTTCAAGTGGTTATAAGAAAATATATTTTCCTATAAAATAATGCGAAAGTTAGCTAATGATTAAGTAAAGGAAGTACTGTAATCTCGAAAAATTTCGGGTGTCATATTAACGAAAATATCCATTTTGACCGCTCTTGAATCAATTTGGACTTTTTTCCATGACATTTAGACGTATGGAGAGAATAAAGGTCTCTTTTTTCCAAAACGGATAGTAAAATGGACTTAAAAGGAATTCAGAAGGGATTTTTCTCAAGACGTCTATATTGTTACGGATTTCGTATTTATTTGGCTATTTATTTAGAATTAACTCAACAATTAATTAGCTCAACAATTTAAGGATAAACTGATTTGGACGCCATCAAGTGTACCCTCCAGACTGCGTCCGGCGAGAAAATCGACATAGAGGGAACGTCAAACTTGAACATGATCTTTGAAAGTGCCACCTACTGTCACACTGAATATGTGGTGGATATTACAGAATCTTGCATACTAGGAGTGGAATTTTAAGGAAATACAATTTTTCCTTGGACTTGAAAAACAACAAACTGCTTTCAACTTTAGACGACATATCTATCCATCAGCAAAAGGAATCCTCACCTCGAAACGCCGACGCGTTGTCTGAAAGACCCGGCATAGAAAGCTCTCATCTCTTCTTGAACAGCTTCCACCTTTTCTTCAACCGCTTTCATCTAGCCCATCAATGGGAATATCGATGTTTTAATTACAATTCTAAATAAATAGCTAAATAAATACAAAATCCGTAGCACTAGAAGTGGGATCCGAAATCACGCCCACATTCGTGGACCAGAAGAGTCTGTAGGATATCCGAATTTGTTTTCAATGGGCATATCGATGGATAAATGGTTCAGTTTTATTAACCTATGGTTTTTTATACATCTCATGGCTACGCTATAAAAAATTGTTGCGTGTGTACGGGTTCGTAATGGCTTGAATGCACAAGTGGTTCAAAAGTTAATAAAATTTATTCTTTTCACAAAAAATAAAACAAAATACTGAAATATTCCCTCAGAGTTATTCGTACAATATCGCAATATCTCTAACGTTAAATAGAACTCAACTCGAAACAGAGAAAGTTAATCCAATCTCACAGGGAATTCGGTACAATCAATAACAGTATTAGGTAAACAACAGTTCGCTTTGAGAACATTCTGGTGAAATCTATTTTCTCGATTTTTCTGGATGGCAACAGCAATTACGAGATATTTATTTATTTAATATTTAATGCACGTGCTCTTGTATTTTTACTTTTCGGACTTAGCTTTCTCTTCAAATTCGTCTGCTTTGCACACAAAAATAAAACAATTTTAATTAAAATTCTAAATAAATAGCTAAATAAATACAAAATCCGTAACAATACTTTTCTCAAAGCATGTAGATGATTGTATTTATATAAATATTTTAATAGGCGACAACTGCAATAGGAGTTTTCACAAAAAATACTATGGCAGCAGGGAAAGGAAACCCGTAATAAAATAGCTAAAGATTCTGAAACAATTTTTAAACAAAGCAAAATTGAAACCTAATTTGATGCTGGTTTTCAATACAAAACATTCTTCCGTTTCAAGGATTAAATGAGCATGAATTTCGCTCAATTTTAATTAGCACACTTGCCTTATTATGGAATGATTATATTTACGATATGAAACTGATTTTGAAATATGGAGAAAACTTCGTTTTTTTCTCTTATCAACAAAGGGTTGAAAATAACAAACGAGTTTAATCTTAAAGTTAAGTGACCACATTTCGAACATTTAAAATAATCCGTAAAAGCCAAATATGGTAGAATAATTAAATTCATGCAGTCATCATATCGTATATGAGACTACCAAGTCTCTGAGTAAATATACAGCAAAAAAGGGGGGTTTATTTTCAGGTAAGTACTGCATGTCAACGACGCGAAATAAAAACAAGATAATTTTTTTAATAATAAGATAAGCAGAAATTCACCTGACTAAATTTTTAAAATTTTCACGTCTAGATAGTATGCAAATGCAGGTTAAATATTATTTTCTTTGCATTTCAAATCTATTTAACGTTGTGGATCTCCTTCCAGGAAAACGATAAATACAACGAATAAAAAATACCGAAATAATGCTTTGTTGAAACGAAAAAGAATTTTGAAAGAGTTTAAAAAACATTGACTACCGTGACAAGAATTAATTATTCGAGTGTTGCATAAAAAATTTTACCCACCACTAAGTTCGATAAGCCAGATTTAAAAAAAAATAGTGAGGAAATTACGGTTTTTATGGAGCCTACCCCCCGGAACATTAAGTACATATGAAATCCGAGCATTGCAATCGATTTTTCCAAAACATACGTTTTTACTCTGAGGGCATTTTCTTTTTCGCTTGAAACTGAAGTCTGATATTCTGTCATAAATTAAAAAATAAAGGCCGTGCTTTCTAGAATATTTGCATCTTGTTTAAATGTTAACCCTAATTCTTTTTTTCAGGAGAAATCTTTTAAAAAGTACTATCTTGAATAAATTCTTAATCCTGAATTCTTTTTGAGGTTTCGTACGCACTATATTTTTATGTATGAGACTGCCAAAAGCAATTTTAATGGAAAGTGATAGCAAAAAAACTAATTATACCTTTTTAATGAAGTGTAAAAATTGGACATCTTTGTAGAAATTAAAATACTGCAACTCACTTAAGCAACACTGGTTAGTAAACATTTTATCACATAGTAAGCGAAGATTGCTTTTTATGTATTCATGTCAACCAATTCCAGATATAATCTTTGATTTTTATTAGCATCCACAGTTTTTTTAATTAAATAATAAGTTGGGATGTCAAAGCTTTATATGAATGTGTTGGATTTAAATTATAAATATTTTGAATTTTAAAAGGCAGTTGATTACCAGATAATTGGGGCAACCGCTATTTTGGATCAAATAAGGAGCATAAACCAAACAAATAAATTAATACAGACTTTCTCCACTTTACGAATTTTGCAAATGCGGACAAGAGAGAGAGGGAAAAATGGATGAAGCACCAGAACTTCGCCTATGGATTTACAGCTTTTGTTCCGTCGCACTACTATTCCAGTACAACATGCATCATAGGGCATTCTACGCCTCACCTCGGCGGGATCCAGCTCAGCAAAAAATCCACTACACCAGCGGTTCTCAACCTTTTGGCTAACGCGTACCACCTAAACAAAAACTACAAACCTTTCGTACCGCTACAAAGTACTACTACAACCACCACTATTGAACAACTCTCAGATCGCATAAATTTAGGAGGGTTAAAGAAAAAACCCAATCAGGATGTTGGGGGTTTTCATTTTTGAATTTAATAGTTAAAAATACTTTGCTTCCTTGCGTACCACATTTTTCCCTTCCGTACCACCAGTGGTATGCGTACCACCGATTGAGAACCCCTGCACTACCCAATGTCTCACCTCCCTCCTATTAGTCGGCCCTTCCATACTGCCGATCTTCGTCGTGCAATCTGCGTTTCTTTATATACAGTTCTAATTACTTTATTGTGAAATATCAATTGATATTTTAATAAAGCCTTGGTGTCTATTTATATTTCGCTGTTCATACGTACATTTTTTATTCGTTTCATAGAGGATCCTATTGAATTGCATGTATAAATATTTCACTTCTTTGGTTTTGGCATTGCTGATAGTGACAGTGCAAAAACGCAAAAAAATCATTTCGTTTGAAACATAAGTGCTGTAATAAAATCATTTTAAAATGGTGAATGTCGTAGGTTAGAATGGTAGTAACTGTTCGACGATCGGAACTATTCTTAAAATCAAAAATGACATATTTGAACATGTCAAAGTTGCAGGGCCAAGGCAGTCACGTGATGCATCTCTATGAGAAACAGACAGTCTGGGTATTTGAATATCGCAAAGCCCACGAGGGCTGTCTTCTTAAGATGACGGATATCTTTGGAGGTATTTCTAAGGCAAATTGGCTTGTATTCACGTGAGCCACGGAGAGAGGAGGAGAAAGAACTTGCGCCAGTTAAAATGTTCGATACAAAGTTAATGGTGGTAGTGGCTTCAAAGGTTACAGTCCAAGGTACATACTGTAAAATAGATATTTATTTATGATGAGATATTATATTTAAAGCAACAGAGATGCAGAATTGCATTTACTACTTTTCAATCGCTTAGTTTATTAATGGACAATAAATCAAATTCAAAAATTAAATATCTTAGTCTTCGTCGAACGCCAATACAGTAACGAATGCAAGATAAAAATATTTTATTTCGGGTAGAAGCAACAAAATTTCTTTTAAATCGATCAGTTTGTTGATTAGATTTGAAAAACAAGTATCTTACACTTTACGGAGTGGTAACAAACTGCTTTTAAATCGCTGAATTTGCTACTCAGAATTTTATCAAGTTCGTACAAAATATGAAATAAATTTAAAAAATAAATTCGAAATTCAAAATTCGGTCTTCGAGGTTCATACATTGGGTTACAGATCTACATGTAATGAATATTCAGCTGTCTTTTTACAGTGCGAAGAACAAAGAAACATATCTACATACACACATATGCACACAGGTTCTTCCGTTTTTAAATATAGAGATCTATAATTCGTGACAGATATTCATTTCCATTCTCCTAGTACATAAGATGGATAATTTTCTTCACTTACAAGAGAATTTTGCAACTTTAAGTGACTTTCTGGATTTTAAACCCAAATCAATAGATAATAGAATTTTGATGCAAGGAAACGATGTAGAATTATCGTTTTCAGTTAGTTAGATAAATTTTTGATGTTTCCACCAAATCGCTATTATTTTAAATTCAAATGTGCGACAAAATGGAGGACAAAATGATTAACACTAAAACCAATTTTAGGGTCACCATCTCAAAACGAAATAAATATAGCATGTTACATCATTACCCTACAGAAAATAGTAAAAATAAATAGATCACTGATTTATAAATATTTCCTTCTTCAACTATCTATTCATTGTATCCACTTGTGCTATGAATTGTAAAACATGATTTCTAATGCTTGGTTTAATGTACTTACAGAGAGAACAAATCAAATTTATTTGATGCTTCTCTTTTCCTTGTTCCGATTCTTTTTTCAGATAAATGCATTGATATTTGAGTATCTCATTATTTGATATACTTTTGTGTTATTAAACCATGAAACGCTTTATGTACATAAGTAAGTTCCTCACACTGTGGAACGATGGCGTATCTACAGTCAGCAGATTTTTAAGACTTATCATCTTCCACTCGGAGATTTGCACCTCGAAGCCCAAATTTTAAGTTTTTAATTTATTTTTTTATTTATTTCATCTTTTGTGCGAATTTAATTAAAATTTGATTGAAAAGCTCAACTATTTAAAAGTAGCGCGTTGCAGTTAGGAAAAGCGTAACATATTTCTGTTTCAAATTTAATAAATAACTTCGTGATTTAAAAGTAATGTGTTACCACCACCCATAACAAAATATTTTTATCTTCCACGCGGCAGTTTGTTGCTATTCGTAAAGCATTCCTTCTTCACAATTTGAAACTTGCCGCTAAGGTGATATAGTAGTTAGGGGAGCCTACTGCGGTACCGAAGGGCCGGGGTTCGAATCCTGCAGGATGCATGGATGTTAGTAAATATGTAGTGTCCTAGAAGCATGGGTATATTCTAAATATATGGCGAGCAGAAAGTCATCTCGAGTGGTTTGGTGGTTGGGACAGGGATGGCAGACCCCTGGACTACCCCCAAAGTGCTGTTCCTTAAACTAGGGTGAAAGCAATTCAGCCTCCTTGAGACTCTGGCAACCATTATTCCATGAAATATGGAGTTAACAATAACACTTGCACAGTTCGAAATTTACGTTCAAGCTAAATAAAATTCGTAGATATTTCCTGATTTATTTTTAAAACGTATGTTTTTTAGTAATTTTTACAAATTTTTTGAAAAGGAAAATTTGAATTACAACCTTAAATTTTTTAACCCTCACCTTAAAGTAGATGTATTTTTCGGCATGCCTGCAAAAGAAATAGAGTTTTTCATTTAAAATTTCTCGAGATATACTTCAATTTGTAAATTGGTGCGTTTTGAAATTTGGCATATTTTTTATAAGCGATAATAATGCCAAATAGGATTTACGCACTTTGTTAATATTATTTCAGATAATCAACAATATACTTTCTTTCCGCTCGTGCACAGAGAAACGGAAAGAAAAATAGATTACCTTAAATTAAGCATTTCACCAAGTGAATTATTCTTGGCGCAAACGAAAAAAAAAGTATGCCAAGATAAATTTCTAAGTAATGTGTGTCTAAATTTCTCACCAAATTTTGCAAAATTTAATATTTACGCATAATTCGAGTAGTAGAATTGACATATGAAACGAAATCGGTATATTATTTCAGAAAAAGTCAATTTCCGATTTTATGCAATTACGCCAAGGCCTCGAAGGCTATCTGCCTAAGGGAAGGGATGCTTTCAGGGAGGACTTTCTAAGGGACATTGACTCATATACACGTTACACATAGGCAAAAAGCCCAAAAACTCCTATGCAGCTAGCCCTTTCGCAGAATTCGAACCTCGGATCGAACTACCAATGTTCAGAGACTTTACCGCTCGGCCCCTGGTGGGCCCCAAAAATGTCTGATTTTGAATTAAAATACCTATGTTAGAACAAAACTATATAAAAATCTAATACATATCGTAAGTCACTCTTTCGAGACATGAAAAATGTGAATTAAATTTCGTCAATCGGTCCAGTAGAACGTGAGCTACAGAACTGTTCTCTCTCTCTATCTCTCTCTTTTTTGTGTGTGTATATATTGTGTCGGAAAGCGTCCAATAGAAAAGCAGGACAATGACATTACTTAACTTTGTTCTAGTGTTTGTACATTCCCTATCGTGATAGTTTGCGAAGAAAGAAATCTGCACGCAACACTACAGGCGTTCAAATGACTTTATAAAGAAACTTCCTTTTTCACTTTAATAAATGACACGTAACACACGTTATTAGGAAAGCAAGGGCATATATTTCATATAAATGACACTGATGAAGGGTCTATGGTTTGATTAAGCTTGATCGTACTTTAGAAAGATCAGTAGGGGCAGTATTTATCAGATAACAGCAACTAGAAAAATGCATAGTTTTGTTGTCTAGAGAACGAATAAATAATAAAATGCAAATTCAAATTAGTATTTACAGATCATAAAAGAGTTTTAATGTCAGTTAGAAACATTGTATGAATATGTAATATTATATAAATAATGTACTCAAATATTATAAATGCATACCTTTGGGCGTTTGGATAGTAAAAACAAATGATGTCTTCAACTAAACTCCAGCCAACGAAACGCTACAACTCAAAAAATCTCTGGTTAAAAACAGAACACATAAATAAATGTATGCTTTTCTGTAGTCGCCAAAAATGCTTTTATAAATAAACTGCATATTTGGCTTCCGAAGAAGCTGAGAAAAGAAATTTTAATGCAATATATGGGATAAAATCAGGAAACATTCCTGATAATTTTAATGAAAAAAAAATTATAAAAATGTATGAGAAACATTCTTATATTATCTCAGTGATAAGATGAAACCTGTCATGAGGCATTCATTGTTACACATTCGTATTTCTAAACTAGTGTGTAAATTAAGATAATTTGCCCATTACGTAGAATTTCTGAAAAACTAAAGGACATATTTTATTTAAATTTACTATGAAATATATATTCATAACAGAGAAACAGATGTACGATTCAGAAGGCCTTTTTATGTATACACATGATTACCAGTAACCCTCATAGTGCAAGGATGTCTAAATTCCACATTGTGATACCGAACTGAAAATGAGTCTAATACGGTACATAATATGGTCTCCTCTCACAGACACACAGGTCGCGCAGCGCGACGGCATTTTGGGAAGGATCCAGCTGAGGAATCAGAGGCAGTCGATCTCACTCCTACAGCAAGGCGGTTTTCAACTCCGGGATAGCTTTCGGAGGGGAATAGAGAGATGAAATCACTATCCCAAGAGCATCCCACACATGATGTTAAGCTTAACACATGATGTGACCTTAACCCACACATGGGTTAAGGTCACGAGATGTTGCTGGCTAATCCATGCAGCGAACGTCATCTCTTTCCAGGTAATCATCAGCCAGCTGTGCCCAGTGATGAAGAGAGTTTTCGTACACATTGGGACGACAACGCTCGTCCAATGTCCATTAATATGAGCCTAGGACAAAATGCTCCTCTGAAAAGTCGATCATAGGTCCCTATGATCACCTCTCTCTACATTATAGTAATCAGGGAACCTTTATCAAACACATATAGGGCCGTGCGGCCGTCTGATATAATGCCTGCGCAAACCATTACACGTCCACCAAAAGTAATGATCCTTTACCTTCATGAGGAAGAGATTGTATCGTGTTCCAGACTGCCTCCAGATACAGATACGTCCAGAATTAGGATCCAAAGTGCATCTCGACTCATTTTTAAAACACACAGTTCTCCATTGAAGTCCGTTCGAAGGGGCATTTTGTCCAAGCCATATGCTAAACGTGCTGTCTTGCATACTGCATGGGGACGCAAGTAACGTGCCTTCTGGCATACATCCCTATCTCGTGAAGCCTTCGGACAACTTCAGACCGTGAAATTCACGTTCCAGTGGTATCATACAGCATACGTGAAAGCTATGAAGTAGCAGCAGACATGTGTCGCTGGGCTAAAAGTGCTAAATAGTGATCTTTATCGTCGTTGTGGATCTTGATCGACCTTGCCCAGGTCTTTTCGATACAAATCCAATGTCCTAAAACTTTTTCCACAAATTGTCGACGACAGTGAGCAGTGCATTGAGCTCTGCAGCCGACTGAGTTTGTGATGCCTTGTTTCTAACCCACCGATCATTCTTCATCTCATCCCGTCATCCATATGTTCGTGGCTACTCATTTTAACCGATAAAGTCGAGAAGCACACAAATCACCGAAAACCCTTCTTGCGCTCGTATCCCCTCCACAATTACGGCTCTTCACACACTCATGTATGTGAACGCTTACGTATTCGACCTTGAATTTTTGCATAATTCTTCGGAGACATAATTAATGCCTTTGATTCAAAGCTTTTGTAAGACTAGACATAATATGCAAGTTCTCTTAACTTTGCACTCCTGGGTATTTACATATTATGCCTGTGTAGTTCAATATCTTATACAGCACGGAGTGCATAAAATTCTAAAAAAGCATTTAAATAATGCATTAGATCGTGATATTCGGGTGAGGGATTTAAAAACATTTATCTTTGTATTTGGTTATAAACGCATTATACATTTAAGTCTTTCATAGACAGTAATCCCGCATCATTTGCAAATATATAGTGGAGTGATTGTGCATGCATGTATCGCACTTTGTAGTATCTTCTTGCAAGGGAACAGAACATCTTAAGTCATTAATATCACTCAAATGTCATTATCAATATTAAATCTTCGAATCTTATTCTCATTAGATATTAACCCATAATTAGTATCTCGGTAAGTAAAAGCAACTTGATCATCAAGGGAATAATTCTGGATTTATTTACGGTTCTTTTTTTAGTGATTTTCTTACTACAATTAAACAGCTAATAGTTTAAGAAAATCCAAACAAAACAAAACTATCAGAGATAATAAAATCATTTGATAAGCATCCTTCATAAAATAACTGCATTGTTTTATGGCTCCATTCAGAACTGAAAATGTTTACAGAAATATAAATTAATAATTTGACTTTAACAAAGTATATCACAATTATCATTGCAAAGGTATCCTTTTAAAGATTTTTTTAGCTAAACTTGAATCATGTTACAATAGCGCAAAGAAGAGATACAGAAAGTCATCCTGCAGACACCCTCTTTTACAGAAAATCCAATGAAAGAAGAATACGCGTGTATAAGAACAGCGGTGACAAACTTTCAGGAGAGATAGAGTACACCTAGAAGATAGGAAATCACATAGCAATGCATGGTCGGAAGCGCTTTCCTGGCGCGGTAGTGACGACACAAAACGTAAAACAGGAAGGATATAAACAGTGAGACGAAACATGTTTTACTATGTTTAGTTTAGCACAAACCTACAAATAAGAACAAAAACAGCGACCGTCATTGAAGGAGTTCGAAATTACGCCCCGGACCGTGATGCAAGCCTCACTTCTCTGGCACATCGAAGATCTGCTTTACGAATGGAAGATCACATGGAGGATGCATGGTTCGGGTTGTAATTTCGAACACTTTCTTTGATGATAATCGTTGTCTCTTTATATTGTTTTTACTTCGTTTTTGTTGTGCTCCAAATAATGAACATATTTTCTCACCCCGTTTGTGCCCTTTCTTTCTTGACTTTTGCATCGACACTAGAGCGCTGCGAAAGGGTTTCTGACTGTGTATTCCTATGTGATTTCCCATCGTCTAACTCTGCTGAAAGTTTGTCATCGCTGTACTGATACACCCTGTGTATTCAGTACTTAAATAAAAGCGGTTCTACAATTCCAGTTAATTTGCACGTAATATAATGCAATGTTATATGAAGCTAAGGTTCAGCACTTTTTACAACTCCAATTAACTTAAAAATTATCTTATATAATTCACGTTGGCGTTGTGTATCACTTAAATATTGAAAAAAAAGTATTTTTTTTAATTAACAGTTAAATTAAAAGTAGCCTTATATATTGGAAGATTCCATTAAGATCGCTTTGTGTTCAGTGTTTTTAGTCCTTCTCATTAAAATAGTATATTTTTACAATTTATATTAACTTAAAAGTAATTTTATGTGACAGTTTCCCTTGAATTTTGTTCTATAACCTCTTTTAATTATTAAAAGAAGAGTTTTTTTTATAATTTGAATTAAATTAAACCTTATACAATGAGAAGTTAAGATCATTCTATGAACATTTTTAACTATTATATAAAAGCAGTTTTTACAATTTCTTTAACTTGAAAGTATCCTTATACGATAAACGTTTGCATTAAATTCGCTGTGTAGTCACTTTAAATTATTAATATGGAGAGTCATTAGGTTATTTTGAAGCATGTGACGTGAAAAATGAGCCATGCCCTCGCCAAGACTCGAAAGACTCGAAACCGGACCTCTCGAATACACTACGAGTGTGTTACCATTACACCACGAAGGCATGCTGAAAGGAGGGATAAAATACCTTATAAACTAAAGCATCATTTTATCTTTTCAGTAAACTTGAAAATAACTTTGTATTGTGGGATTAATATCATTCTATAGATATTTTGAATTATTAACTAAAAGTATTTTTGCAATTCTAATTAACTTTAAAGTGATCTGATATAATGGCGGAATGCATAATGATCCATAGATATTCTAAATTATTAAGTAAAACTATTATTTTACAATTTCAGTTAATTTGAAAATAACCTCATATTTTAGAAGACTGCAATAAATTCATTCTATAAATAATTTAAACAAGTGCATTTTTCACAGTTCCGGTTAAAATAGAGTAACACTATATAACGGATATATTGCATTAATGTCTTTCGATAGTCACTTCAAATGATTAAATAAAAACATTTTTGCAATTCTAATTAACTTGAAATAACCTTATGTAACAGATAACCTATGATTGCATTAATGCCTTTCTATAAGCACTTCAGGTTATTAAATAAAAGCATTTTTACAATTCTAATTAACTTTAAGGTAAACTTTTATAATGGGGGATTCCATTAAGATCGTTCTATACTCGTTTTTTAATTATTTATTTAAGAGCATTTTGTATGATTTTAATTAACTTGAAAGCAACCTTATGTGATAGAATATTGCATTAAAATGTTCCAACTTTATTTTTTTCATTTCCTGGTTTCTTTTGAATTAGTAAATAATTTTTTTTTATTTTATAATTGCAATTAACTTATGTTTATGTAATAGACAATTACCCTGAATTCTACATAAATTTTTGATTAACTGTCATTATTTTCTGATGGACTATGAATTCTTGGAAAAGAGTTGTTTAGCGAAGAAAAGTAAACACAATGTTAAGCTCTCAGAACATGAGGCCATTTTCATTGCTGTCAAATGTGGTAATATTTTTTCTTAAGGCATTATTCACCATCTATTTTCCTTGAAACAACAAGTGCCTTTTACTTTAATGCATTGCCAAAAAAGGAAAGCAGAAGACCAATACACCCACTGATTTCTTCCGTGTTGCTTAACCATTCGGCGACAAATTGTTCCAGACCAACGCCTTTGACAGCAAACTACAACTGGTGGCTCCCAAACTACTGCTTTAACGGTCAACATGTCAACTGAAGACCAACTTTCTATTCTGCCCTTTTTTCTGTCCTTAGATTTTGGCGGTTCTTCCTTTCTTTTCATCCTTCTCCGGTGACTTCCTCAGAAATGGTACGAATGAAGAGTTGTTGAGGAAAGGGCTTGCGCTTGGATAGTTAGAACGCTTCGTCGGAAGAAAGATTTCTTATGTCCCAGAAAAGTAATGTTCTTTTCCACCCCTTTCAGTTTTTTGTTGTTATAACTTGGCTTTGGTTGAAATGGATAATACTGGAGTGGGGAGGAGTGAAAATAAAAATGTTACCGACTTCTCTTGATAAACGACTTGTCTCTGCCAGCTGATAGAAATAGATGCCTTCTAACAAACTCATCTAAAGGATCCTTTTTAGATACATATTTCCATTGACACGCTCTATTATGAGCGAATAATAGAGTCCAAAACTAGTACTTTTAACCTATTATCTAAAATTCAGTATCATTTCTTTATACAGTAAGCAAAGCAGTATTATTCATAGCTGACACCTCTTCCCGTTTTACCAAGAAACTTAACAGTTTTCGTCATATACATTTAAACCTTCCTAAAGAAACTGTTTCTCAGTAATTTATTGATTTAATGAACCTTAAATTGTGTAAATTCCATGCCCCGTTCCTAGTGATTTTTTGCATAGTTTTTCTTATCAAATTTTATTTGAAATTAATTGTCTCAATACACTGTAGACATTTGTAAAACATTTGTAAAGATTCAATAATGTTTAAGCAGTTAATAATTTGGGATAATAATGGATTACGGCCCCACCAGTGGCCAAGTGCTTAAAACCCCTAGAAAATGGGGATTTGACTCGGGCTATAATAGGCTGGCTGCATGGTTGCTTTTCCAGCCTTTTCCAATTGTAACGTGAATAGAAGCAAATTTCACTTAGAAAGTTTTCCACCTCTTCCCTTAGGCAAATAGCTCCCGTGTGTTTTGCCACATTCAAATAACCTAATTCAGTTATTCTCAGATATTTTTCAAGTGGGGGACCACTTTTATTAATTAGGATGTTTATGGACAACCTTCTATTTGTGTCCCGAAAGCAATTTTTTTAAAATACACTCACGTTTGTGAAAATTGCAACACCATGAAGGACTTACGCGAGTGAGCTGAAATTTTCAGGAAATGCAAAGTAGCGCATGATATGCAAATGATTAGAATTGCAAATCCGTAGCGCATGCGTATGCTGAGCAGCGCCCTCTGAACGGCTGATGGATCCGAATAAATAGACGGCTGTAGCGAGGCGTGTATGGTTATCGGTGGTTATCTGCTAGTGGTAAACGTTAACTCAATCTGTACTTATGCCTCGTCGACGAAAGAGAGCGAGATTTGAACAACTTACAGAGTTTGAACGAGGGAGAATCATCGGCCTTCGTGAAGCTGGATTGTCGTATCGTGCAGTAGCCTCTCGTGTGCAGCGTAACAGCAGCACAGTGATGCGCGTTTGGAAGCAGTGGACGGACGAGTGTCGGACAACTCGGAAATCCGGGAGTGGACCCCGAAATGTGACGTCAGCTCGCGATGATAGACACCTGGTCCGCATGGCGCGGACGGACCGTACAGCTTCCTCTAGACAATTGGCAGCACTGTGGTCAATAGCTACAGGTGTTTCATTGTGTGCTTCATCAATTCGTAGACGTCTGCTGCAGTGTGGACTGCGCGCACGGACTCCTTTATACAGGATCCCCCTAACGCACGACCATCGCCGCCTGCGGCTACAATGGGCCAATCAGCATAGAGACTGGCGTGCTGATTGGCAGCATGTCGTGTTTTCTGACGAATCCCGCTTTAATTTGTGGTACCATGATGGCCGCATTCGTGTCAGACGCTATGCCGGTGAACGCCACCTTCCGGAGTGCATTATCGAACGCCACAGTGGACGAACACCCGGAGTTATGGTCTGGGGCGCCATAGCATATCATAGACGATCTCAATTGCTACGAATTGTGGGCAATCTGAACAGCAACCGGTATATCCGTGAAGTTCTACAGCCCGAAGCTGTTCCCTTCCTTCAAAGCTTGCCAGGCGCTGTATTTCAACAGGACAATGCCCGCCCTCATACTGCTCGGATTGTTAAATCCTTCTTTGCAGCGCAGCAGGTACAGCTTCTTCCTTGGCCTGCGTGTTCCCCGGATATGTCGCCAATTGAACATGTGTGGGATGTCATTGGTCGGCGTCTTGCTCGTGATCCTCGTCCTGTTGCGTCTGCAGACGAACTTTGGGTACGCGTACAAACGATATGGAATGCTCTTCCTCAGTCAGACATTCAAACTTTGTTTGACTCCATGCCACGTCGTGTAGCAGCACTTATTGCGGCGCGTGGTGGCCACACAAAATACTGATTCTGATCTCTTGTTCTTGTTTGTTTGCTTTGAACATTTAATCATTTATTTGTACCACTACCACTCAACTGTGTATTAAATTGCATTCAATTATGACGATTCCTTCTTGGTGTTGCAATTTTCACAAACGTGAGTGTATGTTACCATGAACATACTTATTTTTTAAAAATACAGTTAATTAAAATGAATTAAATTTGATATTGGTACACTGGTGGCTTATTATTAAGGAAAAAACGGAAGGAAGGAAAATGTAGAAATTAGCATAAGTGCGACGTACGGTAAGATGTGCTGTGTGTGCAGATTTTGGATTGTCGAAGTTGTCCGTCACGTAATATCGCTGGTAAGTGATGTAAAGGATATGACGCGTGTTGACCGTTGTTGTTCAAAAGCAAATTTTAACGGGAAAGATTCAGTTGACAAACTTGCAATTTTTGGTGTGCTCCTGATATCAATTAGATGATTTAACGTGCGGTCGTATTATTGGCGAGATTGAAGAACGGGCAAAAATATTGTATGTTGCTAGGAAGTTCATACATTAATCACATTCTTTTTTTCTTTAGAAATCTTTTTAAATAAATGGAATGTGTAGCAAACGTCACCAAGAAGGTCGCGTTCGCAGTATGACACCTGCAGAAGATAGGTAATAGTGCTATCGGCAAAAAAGAACTGATGCAGCACAGCTACTGCGATAACAAATCAGTTACTTGACGCTACTGGCAAGCGAATTTCCCAAAAAACTATAGCTAGACGTTTATATCAAGCGTAACTATACACCCACCGCCCTGTTGTGTGCATCCCATTGTCTAGACCAGCGATTCTCAACCGGTGGCAAGCGTACCATTGGTGGTTCGCAAGAGAAAAATTAGTGGTCCGCAAAGAAACAAAAGACTTTTAACTAATTAAATACTTCAACATCCTGTTCAAGCTTTTTTCTCTAACACTCCTAAATTTATGCGATCTGAACTTTGTTCAAGGTCAATAGCCGCTCGTAGACTTTAGCAAAATAATCCGCTTTTAGTTTTGCAAATGTAAAAATTCATTTAGCCCTAGATATAAAAAATTTTCATAAGTGATGTTTTTAAAAGGAGTAACAGAAGTAGATGCTGTGCTGAATAGGAAATAAACTTAAGTTCCTATAGAAGTATAATAGAATCTCATTAATTCTTTTAGAGTTGATCGCCTCCTACACTTTATGTGGCCACCATTTCCGGGCTCATATTGCTCAAGCTCCAATTATAATAATTTTTTAAGTCCATCTGCTGTTCCTTACATTTCTACGAGATTTGAGAATATCGTCGTTTATTTTTAAGAATTCGTAACATACTGTGCATTTAAATATTTGTGACAAAAATAATAAAACAAACCTAGATTCTCAAGATGGAAAAATGGCTAGGATTGACTAAGCGGAAAAGTGACGATTCAGAGGTGATGGATCCAGGACAAGCTACTAGCACTAAGAATATTGAAAAGAAATGAAAAACTTGTTTATAGAAAATGTAATGAAAGTTATTTGTCATTTGGGTTCACTTGGAATAGAGGCGAAATAAACCCTCAACCTCAATACATTATTTGCGGTGAATTATTATCCAATTAAAGTATGAAACCATTAGTTTCTTAAAAGACATCTTGAGTCTTAGCATGCCAATTTAAAGATAAACTTTTTATCCGAAGAATATTTTAAGACTAAATTATTTGAGTTCTCCCCTTCCGGTATTCTCGCGATCTTACTATTGTATTATTTAAATACCATAACATTAATAAACTTCAATGGGTAAGGTGAGAAAACTATAATCAACAGACTGTTCTTTCTCAAAAAAGTTAATAATTTTGAAACTGCTTTACTGAAATCTCCGTTTGAAGGATCAGACATTTAGTTGTCTTCTCATTTTGTTTGGCAAAGTAATCTTTTAATGACCCTCGGAATGCTTTTAAGTGGGTTATTATGTTCTCGTTTACTTCGTTCGAAAGTTGAGGCTCATTTTCAGATAAGAAGCTGAAAAGTGTCTCAAACAGTTTCGTCCGATTTTTTCTAGCACTAGAAGTGCTATTAAGCTTGATTCTCATTTTTTTATTGATTAACATTTGTGACCTAATCACCTTTCAAATAAAAGTATGTTGTCCCTAAATGCTATTGGTCTGTACTCTTTTTAAACGAATAAAATAAAACGATTATAAAAAAATAGAAATAAAAATAAAAAGATATTGCCACCTAATATTATTGCAATTCATTATTTTTTAAGAAATAACACAGAGAATTAAAAAAATGAATGCAACACTTAACACTGTATGGCGCTGTTAAAACTTTCCTGATTTTCATCTTGAATTTTGTGGCTTAAGTGTGAAGAAAGTGTTTTTAATAAATAAGGTGAAAGCACAAAAAAAAAATACGTAGAAAACTGAACACTGATATTACAAATTGAGGAAAAATTTTTTAAAAAGTAGAAAAATGTATAGTAACCTATCAAGAATTCTCATGATATATTGCTTTTAAAAATTTTTGGATTTTGCTGTGGAATTTTATGTGGCGTAAAGACGAAGAAAACGACGTTTAAGGATAAATTTTAAAAAGCGAAAAACGTTCTGTTCGCAGGAGTGAGTATAAGACTGGACTGGTAAACTGCAAGCCCAAGGAGAACGTAAAAAAACCTTAACAAAGCCTCTGATGCGACATTAAAATTGGAATCCTTTCAGGTTTTCCTTTCTTTAAACCACTCATCATTCACGATTTCCAACAATCTTAATTTTTGTCTTGGAATTATTTTTTCAGGCATTTTACCAACGCTTGTATAACTATTTTACTCTCTCTTTAATCCTAAACTGACTTTTTATATATGAAATGAAACAGAAGCTGTTAAAGCACACGTAATAAATCGGGAATGAAGAAGAAACTTAAAAGTCATATAGGTTTAATAAGGCGCGATCTTAGCAGATTTATATCATATTTCTTTTATTGCAGTTACACATTTTGCAGTCACAATTCACTAGACACATTAACCCATCGCGCCCGTTTCAGAACAGTTACATTTTAAATATAATCACGGTCGGAAGAAAAGCATCAAGCAGCGTCTTAGCGAGAACAGATGTAGAAGCAAAAGGGCACAGTTATCCAGTATGGCAATTTATTAAGAGAACGTTTGTTTAAATTCCGAATTAGCTACGTCATTAGCATTGTTAAGTCCTATGTACGGATTGATTTATAAATGACGCAGTCCAGAAAAAGTTATTGCTAATTTTAGAATAGAGAAGGAAAGTACCCAAATTAAAGAAATGAATTATGGCGCTATTGCTAATTTAAATTATAATTTTGATTTACATATTTTTATCATTCTATGTGTGTGTATAAGATAAAAAATATGTAACCGTAAATTATGCTTTAAATTAGCAATTGCCTCCTAATCCCACTTTTTAATTTAAGGTATTTCTCTGCTCTATTCTGAAAATAACAGCCGCTTTTTCTAAAATTCGTCTTTCAAAAATTAATTGATTTATGTAATCACAAGTGTGTCTTTCGTATTTGGCTTATGTAATCACTGGAATCGGAAAAGCTCTCAGCCAATCAGGTTAAAGAAACTTTTTACTACAAATACCACCAACGTTAACTGCGCATCCCTTTTTTTCTGCTTTGTCTTGCTTCTGTTAACCACAGGAGGTTTCCTTCCTCGCTACCATCCTTTGTCAAAAAATATATGCTGTCAAAATTGTGCGGGTGCATAGAGTCCCCATATTGATGATATGTGAATCTGTTTTAATTATGAGAATAAAAGTGTGTATAAATCAACACCCCTTCTGCTAAAGTTGTTATTCTTCGTTGTTGTGTTATCAGATGTATCTTCTAATCCTCAAGATATCTACATGGTTCTTTCATTCTATGTGCGCAGATAGGAGTCAGCAGGTCATCTACATCGAATCGTTATATAAATATAGGTATAGATATATTTAAATACAGGATAGTTTGCAAATATTTGAAGCTATTTGTTACTATGGATTCTCAATACTAAAATGGTCGAAACAGAATAACAGAACTGACCTGATGATTCACGTAAATCCTGAAACTATGCTCTTCTGCCAATAGGCAATGATATGATAGAAAAGGAATAGTTACATGCGAAACATAAAGAATCAAGTAAGATCACAAGTATGGCGGGCTAGTTACAGCAGTCAGTTACAGTTGTGCTTTTAGGCAGATTTCCATCAGTAACAGACATATCAAAAATAGTTGCAATTGACACATTTACATATTTAATAGACATTGCAACTCAAATTTGCTGAATATTTTGTTCTTTATCACTACTTATTACAACGCTTTGTTATTTTTCGCAGTTGCTAATAAATTTCTCTCGTACCTCTGCATAACACAGGTAGGGAACCAACTAATAAAGATATAATATTGATTAATATGACCTAGTTTACAAAAAGGACTTTTTTAAAAAAACAGGCTCATATATTTTAACATTATTTGTTTACTTTAAAAGAGTACGTATATTTTTCGTTTTTAATGTAGTGAAAATTTATTAGTCAGCAAAATTACCAAAGGAAAAGTACTCAGTTAATTAAAAAAAGATATCGATTAACTGTCTACTGAAACTGAAGTTAGTAAATATATATCTTTGTATTTAATAAAACGGAATTTATTAAACATCTCGGCGAAAGGTTATTCGTGGTATTTATTGTTTTCAGCTCTCAGATTAGGAGCCCTGGAAGCTTGAAACATTGCCACTTGAGGAAAATATTTGTTGCAAGTTTCGAGCAAAATATCTAGTAAAATATATGCACGTCTATGTCTTGAGAAATTAAATCTTTTCTTTAGTAAATAAATCCAGATATATCCATTGGTGTTAAATGTACGATGAATTGATATTATTAGTATTTTCTTTCTTTTTCTTCTGCCATTTTAAACACCTCCTTTAAAAGCGGAATTCAGAATTTCAGAAACATATATTCTGTTTGACATCTTTAATTTCTGAGCCACCAAACCATAGACTAATAAGCCTATCATGACTACTTAGTTAAAATTGTTTCAAATGTTAAACTGAAATCTGCATATGAAGATTTGATTGCAATTTATTATTAGACTTCTAATTTTTATAATTTTTAACTTATAGCCTAAAACGAGTCATTAGTCTCATAATGGGATTTTGAATCCAATCACTATAAATGCATCGTTTCCCTTTTCATTCGAGTCCGTTGCCATTCCGAAAAAAAGATATTTATCTTTCAAACTGAATTTGTCTGTTGTGAATTAAAAATTAAGTTACATGAAATCACTAGATGCAGTTCTTAAGAACACTCGTATTTTACTTTTGAATCGGATTGCTTTTAATAACAAAAATGCATTTAATCCATGATCTATCTAATTCAAAATATTCAATATTTTCGTAAAATGACATTGTTTTTATTATATTTCATGTACTGTAAAACTTTAACGAATTTTTTATTAACAAACTCAGCGATCTGAAAGTGAGCATTGACAGTACTGTACGGAATAAAACATATTTATCACCAGCTCAAGAAACTGCCTATCAGAAATTCTAAAGATATGATGCTGTTTTTAAATATTTTGTGATTTTGGTGATGAATTTAATTTTATGTGGTGTAAATGCGAAAAATGTAATATTTAATAAATAAACTTAAACTTCCCTTCATATTTTTCATATCAAATTATTCTACATACTCGAATTTACTTTCTTTGTAAGGTTTTAGTTAAACTAACAAAGTTTTATTTTAATTTAAATCTTTCTATCTCTTCTCATTTTCAACTTCCCGTTAGAAGAAGCGCGCGTTTTCAGCTTATGCTAATATAAAGTGGAGCCAACGACTATTTAAGCAAGAGGTACAAACCTCTCAGTGTGAGAGAGCATTTAGTCTCAGATCACGGTCACTCTATTCGACGTTCGCCTGACCAGCTAGCATTTAAATTCTAAGCCATAGTGCTTTTACGTGATTGCTTATTGAAATAAATCCAAGTGCGTCAGCATTAGTAAATCTTGCTACGCACCATTTAGTTAGAGGCCAACCTCGCGTATAGCTCTGTGAGCAAAAATTAATTTAATTTCTATTTAGCTTTAATTTAAATTTATCTGATTGTTCATTTTAGACCCAAGTGTGGTCTTTTACTTTCTGTATCCCTCCCGAGTTGGGAAGTGGTTTGTAAATAATAGTGATTTAATAAAGGAGGATTTTAAATCCCTTTCAAGGGCAGTTATTCTCCAACTCAATCACAGTATTCTTTCACGGAACATAGCTGCATTCAGCTCCCTGTTCAAGATCAGGACTTTAAGCTGTTAAGAAGATGTTTTCCAAGAATATGCACCGAACATTCAGTCCTGACATCTTGATTTATTCTTTCTGTGTTATTTTTTCATCTATTAAAATAATTACGCAATAGAAATTATTTAATATACGTAAGAATAAGTTTTTTAAAAGTTAAATAACATACATTCTAGTCCTGTTTAATTACCAATTCAAACATTTATGGAATATAACTAACCAATATTCTTCAAAAGAATTTGAATTATGATGCGTTGTAAGCAGTAATAATATGCAAAGTTTTTAAAATGCTATAAAATTTAAGATAAATGCGTTTTTCTAAATCTTTTGTAAGAACTGCTTTAGTCATGAAAAATGCTTTACATCGTGTCTGCAGTTCAAACGTAACGCCTTTTATGGCTCACATAAACTAAATCAATATTTATAGCCGAAGGGCCAGAATTAATAAACTTTCTTTTAAAAGAAGTTTCTTAACTCCCGAAAAGTTATTATCAAATTTATCCTAATTCTTTTATAATCTAGAATGAAAAGAAAACTCACCACGTGGTAAAAAGGTTTGATAATTTATAAGCTGCAGAGTAATGCATCTTCTTAATCCAGGTTCGACTATCTGTAAGAGACCCTTTGTTTTCCTTTTTACAGTATGTTTAACCCTTTATAGACAGCTCGATATATTGTTTAGCAGTAACCTCTTCAAAATGTTTAAATAATGCACACTGCGTCAGCAGTGTTTCAGAATAAATTTTATAAAACTCAAGCCCTTAAAGGTACTACAAGACAATTGTAATAAGAAAGACCCTATTCAGAATTATATGCAGCTTCTCTTGATTGACGAATTTCGTCGAAATTTGGTGTAGCTTTATATGAATCATCAGGATGAAGAAATTGAAATGAAAAAATAATATTCAGATTTTGATCGCGAGGTGAAAAAGTAACCCCAAAAGAAGAGGAGTCATAAAATGCTGTTTGATTACAACATTCGTTCAATGTGCATTCCATTTGCGTCAATCATACGTTCAGAGTGGCGCATTAAAGCATGATTAACAACAGTAGCTAGAAATGTTTCTTGAGGATTTGGAGCAACATGGTGCGTTATACTGGCTTTCAGTTCAGGAAGAGTCCATATTCTTCCTTCATAGATGTGATCTTCCGAGAATCCCTACAATCAAAAATCGCCCGAAGTGAAGTTCAGAGAATGATAAGGGAATTGGAAAATTTCTCGAAATTAACCGCTCATCTCCATAGTGGGCACAAAACAATTCCTTCAGTTGTTGGCTAATATGAGGCTTTGTGCCTTCTCGTAAGAAGCCAGTAGTCTCTATAGATTCTCGTTCTTCAAAAGCAAGAGTGACTGCCTATTGCAGAAATTCTTAATAACTGGTCTCGCGATGGTGCATATTTTAGAACCTTTCAAAATATAATCCTTAAAGGAAAAAGGCCAAGAAGGAAGTCAGCAGTAAATTCACACTATGTAATTATGTAATCAGAATACAGAGCCTGTGCAATCGAGCATGCAGTTCCCCCCGTGACAATTCTAGCGTTCTAAGTATTCAATGCTCTTGGTCTGGGGAAAAATGCGCTTCGTCTGACTAAAAGATATTCCAAGACACTGCATCTTCAGAAGTTATTCTTGAAGAACCACCAAAAAATTGATGTGGGTCTTGACGATGTAGCTTGTACACCATTTGCATCTTGTATGGACACCACATTCCCTGTAGATCAGCGGAGAGACAAATCATGTGACACCGCGCGAATACTCACCGAAACACAACGGGCGTAGGACGCTTTGTCAACCCCAGAAACAGCGATTTTACAACAGTTTTATTGAAAATCTGTTTCCATTCTCTTACTGGTAGCCTATTCAACTTCGGAGTGTCGTCAAATTTAGTTTTTGTCCTTTGCAAACTTTCTTCGACATAAGCTCTTTCCGCAAGCCTTCCAAGCGCTAATCTTTGCGCAGTGCATCTAAACTATTACCGCAGTTTTGATAAATAACTTGAATAGTTGAAGAGTAAAGCTTGATCATTCCTTAGTAAAGGTACGGCAAAGAATTATTTTACGGTATTGACTACAACCGTTTTAAAGAGTTCCTAATTTGCATAATGTCCTTTAAGTGAAAGATGCTATCTAGTGATCGAATTTGAACTATTATTTTATCTTACAGTTTTCTTTTCCCAATTTCTCAGATGACATTCGTATGCTTTGCCATAACCAAATAATCTAACCATCTTTTTCCCATGATTCATATGATATGTTTCAATGAAATACATTAATCCAAACGGGCTCTACATAACTTTCAGTACTGTCACTTTAACATTACTATTCTGCATAATGTATCTTGATATCCCCAAAAAGATTTTTAGATGTCTCTGTAATGATTGACTGTTAGAATATAATTTCATTCTTCGATACGTTTCCCTAATTTCCTGAAGTTCACTCTAAAAAGTACCTTTAGGGTCATATTTCACCTTAGAGAAGAAAGGACAGCCTGCGGATGCCAATTCTAGTGAAGAATGATTGATTGAAATAGACTACGCGTTTTTTCCGATAAACAGAGGATATTTTAACGTACAATAAACCCTCTTATTTACGTAATACATGGCTTGGATAAATTTGTAGTTACGCAAGTGAGGCAAAGCCGTAACAATCGAATTTAAACCAATTTGAAATAAGGATTTAATAAAGGATTCTTCCTCCTCACAACCCTATTTCTTGCATTCCAATAATATTTGAGGCATTAATTTAGTCACTTCTGCAACAAAGTTAGTTTGCATTGTTTATTTACGCTAAAACGGATCAAAACGCAGAATCGAATACACTGGTAAAATAACTGAACGTTACTTCTAAAGTGCTATTTCTTATGTGTGGAGACGAGAAAACTAGATAAATAATAGTTCGAGATAGAAATTGAGCTGATTCTACAGTTAATACGACAGTAAAGGATAAAGTTTGCATTGTTGGAAGTATGAAAGTAGCGTTAACCCTTCGCCTTAAAACAGCGTGTAGAAGACGCGCTGTCTTGTTCCGGCCAAAACCACGGATTAGATTCGTAATCCCTTTTCTGTGCCTAAAATGAGAATCTCATATCTGACACGTGATTGCTTTTACGTTATTGTTACTAATTGGTATAGTTGCAATATAAGAGTTGGTCATTTACTGTTAGGCGTAGTTGTAATATATTCGTGAAATTAAATATAGACTAAATATAGCAGAATTATTACTGAAAACTGCACAATCAGGTTAGGACAGATACCCACAGGAGATACACCATTGAGACTGCAAGGACCAAACTGGGGACATTTTCCAAAACGTACTAATCCAAAACCATCAAAGCAAAAACCAGCAAAGAATTTTAAAGTTTGCGCAAAGCATAAGAAGCGTAGTGAAACAACGTGGGAATGCAAAGAGTGTGAAGTTGCACTACATGTTTCCGACTATTTTGAAAAATACCACACAGTGGAGTGTTTTTTATTCCCTGTCATTGATTTGAAATGTTAGTAATAAAACAATACACTTCCTAATAGATTTAAATAAAATTTTGATTAATACATTACTTGCTTATAGATTAGAAATTAATCACGCATAAAATTTTACACGTTAAACATTTTTACTTTTTCTGGTATATAACCATAAAAATTTTGCAGGAAATAAAAACATTAACTCATGATTTAATAAAAGTGAAATGAAACAATAAAAATATAACTAACAAATTCTGCTGGTTTATTAAATAGTAAATGCAGTACTATCAAAGTCTACCCGTTTGAGTAAAATTTGGCTCTTGATAAAACTGCTTCTGGTCACGACGCATTAGAAAAGCTCTCATCGAAAATGGTACACAAAATCGTCGCTCAATTCATAAGCAAGGGATTAACGTTGAAGTACATAAACATTATTAACAAGAAATAGGTTTCTCCAAATTTTAAGGACTGTTGAAAAATAGTTTTTCCTGAGTTCAAACCCAAGCAAACGAGCTGACTGCTTGGTTGGTTTTCTTAGATGAGAGATGAAATTCGTTTTCCTACACTTCACTGAAATGAAGTAAAACCTAGAGTCTTAATAAAATCCATCTTCGATAACACATATAAATTTTATTTAGACTTCTGTGAGCACAGGCCTATTATTATTCTGTCTTAAACGAAATTACAAGTACAATTTCATATAAAAATCTTTAGACCACTCTTCTGAAGTTGCCATTCAAAAAATGTGTAATTCTATTTCCCTTATTAGTGGCTCTCAATATTTATCTTGTTTTATAGTCTGAGAAAGTTATTTCCATTTTATAATTCTCAGAGCAGTAGATAACCTATTCTTATTCGCTTTTCAGATTTCTTTGCTACTAAACACAAACCTTTAAAACGAGATTGCAAACAAAACTCCTTTGCAATTCAAGATCTTTTGAAAATTGCTAAGGAGACTTTTCAAAAGAACGAAAATATCTGTATGCGTCTAAATTTAAGATAGTGCAGAAATCTCTTTAGATTTTTCAAGTAAAAATGCTCATTTACCTCGATAAAAATACAACTTCCTCAAGGCTATCCAAGATGCTTTACAAACTAACCCTTGTTCTCGACACGTAAAATGAAAGCATTACTTTTGTTTGCGTTATTACTTTTATTATACCTAAACATAATCGCCTTCCAACCTTTAAGTTAATAAATTTTAAGGATGCTATCCCAAATTGAACTGAAAGAACTCTTCACTTGGAATGGGTACTTTACCAGATTAATTTTCACAGCCAAAATAAATGCATAAACATCAAGTAATCATAATTATATCAAAATAATTCTTGCAGACTATTTCAGTTTTAAGGATAAGACGGTTTTCTTTCTTTTGCAAACTAGGGGACCATTTGAATAGCTTAACAATGTAATTTCAGAAATTAAACAATTGTTGAGAACTCTCTAAATTAACAGCTTGAGATTTATTATGTTTCTTCTCTCGACAAATTTGAAACTCAGATGTGCGCATTATAACGTAATAGAATACGGAAGTTTGCATTCTCTGTTTCGACAGAACACATTCGTGAATATTTTTACGCCATTTTTAGCATACGTTAAACTATTTATTATTTGAAATACACATGATGAATCGCATACATCCAATTCAAACTTTTGGAATTTCCAAGATCAATATTTATGAAAACATTTTAATGTATGACACCACTGCACGATTACTATTAATGTAACACCTTAAATTTAAGTTGTAATTTATACTGTTCACTTTAAATCCGTTTGTTTGGAGTAAAATGAAGGTGCAGTTTTTTCCTAGCAGAATTTTTTTTATGATTGAGCATTACTCCGTCACGTATCATTGTAAAAAAGTTGGTAAAATGTTTAAAGAGAACATATCAAATGTTCTTTAATCTAACGAGACAAGTAATTCCCATTGGCAACCTGATTTCAAAAAGCTAGAAACGTTCACTATATAAAACAAAGCCGCCGCCCTTCTCGTCTAGCTCGGACAAAGCTCAGAATAAAATATTGCAATTACCGGCAAACAGCATGAGAATTAAGTATGAAATAAATATAAAACAATTTCGTAATTCAAAATTCAGACTTAGTATTGCATATTTTTGGGCGAAGGGCTACGAGCGTTGAAAATTTGGTGGCTGTAAATGTCGCCGTTTATCCACAATACGAGGGAACATGTGCGTACTATTTTCAATATACAATTGCAGAAATTAATGCATTTTTCTACACAAAGACAGCTAATGTAATAGGATTGTTGAAGATTCACACAAAAGACTTACCTTCTACCTAATTTCATTGGTGAGCAGAATTTTTTGTTTGTTTGTTTGTTTGTTTGTTTCGAAATTCTTCCATTGTTGAAACAAAGTTCTAACTGAAAACCAAATTCAGTTGAAAAGAATCATTAAATCTGTGCAATTAATATCAGTACACAATAGAGCGACTACCACTTATTAAGTCTTTGATGTATCTAAAATTTGCACAATGTTCGCTGGACGGATGAACTTTCCAATTTTTACAAGAAATTTTCCAATACGTATTAAATCAACACTCAGGGCATTATGGGATAATTTAGCATCTTAGCGAAAGGAAATTAATTTTATTAGCATAATATCATAGTCTGACTGCAGAAAATTATCTCGAAATTCAGCTCAATCCAACAGCACAACTCCACCTACCTTGCTATAATACACAAGTGCTCAAAAATAAACAGCAAACGCTAAAAGAAAAGGTATGAATATAAAAAGTGGAAAATGATACAATTACATATAAGATAGAGGCTGCAGCGCCAAATGCAAATAGGCAATCAAAACTAGCATAAAACGTAATCCCACGGTCACACTACAATGCTTTAAAAAAGGGCTTGCCGGGCCTATGCGTCAGTTCCCAAGGAGCGATAGTTCAACGTAATCAGAGAAAGCCAAAACGGAAAGCATGAACTGAAGACATCATTTGCCTAATGAAG
Organism: Stegodyphus mimosarum; assembly: GCA_000611955.2. NCBI lineage: Eukaryota > Metazoa > Arthropoda > Arachnida > Araneae > Eresidae > Stegodyphus > Stegodyphus mimosarum. The sequence continues at coordinate 117,178 of KK119861.1, forward strand.
CACATGTTTCATCGATGAACATGATCACATGTTGATGAATGCTGCAAGCTATGACAAGACAATTCACTATTGCCAGAGAGCTGAATGTGTGTGTATTGTCATCAATAGGCTATGGAATCGTTAAACTATGTGCCTTATGTTACCTATGTGCAAGACGCCGTAGATTGCTAACAGCACGACAGCTGGCGTACCATACCTTTGCTGCTGCAGAACGGTCCATACCCCGCCAAATGGTGTCGCGTACTCTGTGTGAGTGTGGACTGTACGCCCGACAACCCGTGTTTTGTGTTCCTTTGTCCCCATCGCATGTCACAGCGCGATTCCATTGGGAGAGCGAACATCATATTTGGACACCAGAGCACTGGGACGATGTTCTCTTCACGTATAAGTCTCGATTTAACATCCAAAGCGATTCCTGAAGGCAATGATATGGCGAAAGCCAGGTATTCTCCATCGGGATCCACACATCGCCAAAAGAGTCCTTTACAGAGAAGAAGGCTTACTTGTGTAGACTGGGATAGTAACGAATGGCCGCACTGATTTCTATTTGATTTCTCCTGGCTCCGTCACAGCCGTCTGATGTCGCAACGAAATTCTACAGCCTCTTAAGCGTCCTCTTATCGATGTAATAGGTACCGATACGATATTTAGAAATGATAACGTCCGCCCGCATAGAGCTCAAGTGGTTCGAAGTTTCCAGAGTGTGAAACCATTCCACATCTGGCATAGCATGTTAGATTACCGGACCTGAACTTGTCCTGAGCCTGTTAGATAACCGGATCTGAACAGGTCCTGAACCTGTTAGATTACCGGATCTCAACATGTCCTGCACAATCCATAGAACATATGTAGGACATGTTGAGACGACGGTTAGCAGGACGCAGTGTGCTGCGCTACGAGCTCCGACATGCATTACTACAGGAATGGGCGCTACTGCCCCAACAAGATCAGCGAGACTATTGCCGTTGTCAAGCATACATTTCAGCTAGAGGGTACCACACCCAGTATTAGCGTTGTGTTTCCACTGGACATTCTTCCTACTCATTTGGTCTTTCGCGATGGAATGGTAGTAATACATGTGTTTTTGTCATGACACACCAACCTCTTGGATCCAATCCCTTGAATAATAGATTTTAATCTATACCGTGTTTTGTCTTATTTTTTTTTTGTTGCCCGGTTCTTGAGGCTTTGGTTTTCTGGGGCTTCGGCTTATACTATGATAGTTATTACATCGTTGTATTTTACATAATTTTATTCTGGACACGGCCGGACCGACCGTTGTCTTCATTGTTTGTTGTTACATGGGCTAGCTCTTAATTTGAGCCATACGACTGGAGCATTCCAGTCAGGTGGGCCGGAGGGCTGCGCCCCCATTACTACTACTACCGTGTTTTGTCTTTGTTGCTTATTTTTTTAAGCAAAGTTTAGCAACGCTCCAGAATATTTATGAATGTTCGCAGAAGAATAAACAGGCCTGGAAGATTTCCCAAACTTTTAGAACTATTATAAAAACTTCTATGTTTGATTGATTCTTTAATGGATACTACATAAACACAGTGAACACCGGTCCTCCAGATTAGTAAATCTGGCGTGAATCGAAGAATTTTAAATTTCAAAGTAGATTGGGTTTAAGATAACTTCAGGATATCACGTTTTTTCCAAATACTTTATGGGTATTCAACTATTTTATTCGTCATTTCTGTGCTGATAATTTAAAATAAAGTACTAGTATATGTTATACTATACTTTTATCATATGTTCGGTGAAAACCCTATTAGTCTCGCCATAATTCAAGCTATATCTGTAAGATGAAAATGAAAAAATACATCCGGCGGTACTACAAATTAGTAAGTATCAAAATTTATTTTTATCCAAACAGTAAAACAAAATCATTTGCATGAAATTTTAAATAATTATAAGAAATGACCTAAAGCAGTATTTAGCCTCTCTTTATATCAATTGATTTGAAGATGCTAAATTGTGATATTAATAGGCAATATTTATTTTTTGCTTCGACATAACTTGATGTACTTGCATCACTGATCATAAATCAGGGTAAAGATTTGGCTGTAAAAAAAATGTTTTAGCACTACATTAGAAGCAAAATGTTGCTTTATATAGCTTAATTAAACTTTTTAATGCTTTACAAGGAGCAAAAATGATTTCTATTTCATGCTTTTTATAGAAACTACGATTTCAACATTTCAAATCTGTGTACATAATCTTTTTTTTTTTTTTTTTTTTTAAAAAAATTTTGAAAAAACGGCAGCTCACACATATTCTTTCTATTTAAATCAAGTTTGCTTGCATAAGAAATGAAAGTGATTCATTTCTGGGCACATCATTTTGAGAAATAGTGTTACTTTTGAGAAATAGTGTTACTATTGTTACGAATTTCACATTTATTTGGCTATTTATTTAGAATTGTAATTAGATTTGCTTCATGTTGCCTTAGCAACGCAGACGATTTTTGAAGAGAAAGCTACGTCGAAAGAAAAAAAAATAATAACAATAAAAGTAAAAGAGCGCGTGCATTTAATGCTTAATAAATAAATATCTCGTAATTACTGTTGCCATCCAGAAAAATCTAGAAAAATCGTGATTGTTCTACTGATAATTAAAAAAGCTTATAAAAGCCGAGGTGAAACACCTCATCTCAGTTGTAGTTGCTGTTGTTGCTGTTATACCTGTAGCTGTAAAAAGCGAACTGCTGTTTGTTTACTTAATGCTGTATTGATTGTAGCGATTTCGCTGTGAGATAGAACTATTTTATCTGTTTTGAACTGAGTTTTTGCTAAACGTTTGAGATATTGTGATATTGTGCGAAGATCTGTGAAGAAATATTTCAGCATTTTAATTTATTTATTGTGGAAAGAATAAATTTTTGTAAACTTTTTAACGACTTGTGCATTCAATATATAACGAACCCGTACGCACGTAACAAATTTTGGTGGCAGCGGTGGGATATTTTGAATGCCATTAACTAGAGCAATGGAAGAACAATTAAGGCAATTTATGGCAGCCTTTGCTGCATTTAAAGATGAGATGAAAGATTCTGTTAAAGAAGATATGAAATCCGTTAAAGAAGAGATGAAATCCGTTAAAGGAAAGATGGAAGTTTGTCAAGAGGAGATGAAAGCTGGTCAAGCATCTGTTAAAGATGAAATGAATGTTGTTCAAGAAAAGATGGAGAAATCTGTTAAGGATGAAATGAAGGCTGTTCAAGAAAAGATTGAAGCAGGTCAAGAGGAAATGAAAAGAGAAATTACCAGCGTAATAGAAAATAAATTCGAGGCCATGGAAGGCAGAATCGACGCTGTTGAAAATAAAGTTGAACACATTGAAGGAAGAGTTTCTGCTGTGGAGCAACAAATTGATGACAAGATTTCTGCGGTTGCGAAAGAAGTTGATACTTTAAAGAAATTCGTAGCGACGGCAGGAAGCAATTCGGATAGTTT
>KK119861.1:123701-163819 GCA_000611955.2 Stegodyphus mimosarum
TATACTTGTAGCTGTAAAAAGCGAACTGCTGTTTGTTTACTTAATGCTGTATTGATTGTAGCGATTTCGCTGTGAGATAGAACTATTTTATCTGTTTTGAACTGAGTTTTTGCTAAACGTTTGAGATATTGTGATATTGTGCGAAGATCTGTGAAGAAATATTTCAGCATTTTAATTTATTTCTTGTGGAAAGAATAAATTTTTGTAAACTTTTTAACGACTTGTGCATTCAATATATAACGAACCCGTACGCACGTAACACTATTGAATAATATTTTCCGAGTATTTTTTAACTTATTTTCCTATTTTTTCCATCTTGATTCAAATGACGCGAAATTAAGAACATTCATCTATAATTTAAAAAAATTACATTTTAATTTATATTGCAATTATCACTTCAATCAAGCTTCCCTGTACCTTAATTTAAATGTAAAATAATTACCGGAAAATGAGCATATTATTAAAACATGGGCTAAAACTGGTTTCATAAAAAGCTTAAGTTTGGTTTTCATGTACCTTTTTTTGGGAAGGCTAATTTACTTCTGGGAATAAGAAATTGTTGATTCAATGTCAATATTTCAGCATCACCAATTTCTATTGGCGAAGCGTTTCATAGTGTGGGATAATATTCACTTGCATCAATGATTTCACATTTAAATATTTTTGCTCTCTCTATCATTTGGTATTATATTATGTATTAATAACTATTTGCATTAAAAAACATACTTTCTTTCGAAACTCGGATGCACAATATAAGTTGACTTACAATTAAAACTGGAAATAGCCGATTTTGAGGCTTAATGACTAAGTAATCATTTCTTTTCCGTTTTCATTAGCTGATTTTTTACCTTAATTCAGTTAAGCGGGACTTTATGGGACAATGTTTTATTCGAATTCAGCATCCAGTGCTAATTAATCGATGTTTTTTCATTGAGGTTTAGCCCAATAGTTTCGAACAATATTCTGAAAATAAGCAAAATGTGACAGAATATCAACAATCGAAAGATTTACAAGTCGGGATTAGTATAATACAAGGAAAAAACGTCATAGTAAACAATCACACGATAAAAATCATTAAAAATATATTTTATTAATTATTAATTATGCTTGCATGGCCAGCAGTCTAAAGTGGTTATTAAGAAAATAAAATAATATATTGTTACGAATTTGGTACACATGTAAATAATTTTAGTCAAATTATATGTAAACCGTAATATCTCTAGTATAAGTAATATGAAAAGCTTCTGATTGCAATGCATCGAAAGAAATAGAGGGTGCGCAGGAGGTAAGTCCATTTAACACTGATGTAAATGTCTACTTTGACAAGCTGGCGAGATAGCGCCAAGCTAGAGGTAGTTTTGGCGACTAATTTTTCTCGTCAGTTTGGCAAGAAATGGCCAAAAGTCGCCATTCTTGGAGATCATTTAAAGACATTTTATCTGTAGCCGGTATGCATTATATAACTGTATCCGGCCCTATGCAATTTTAACTGTAAATCCTTCCAGCAATTTCGAGGATTCGAAGTTTCTGGAAAGGCACGTGAAAACTAAATAACATCGAAGAGAGCTTCAGTTTTAGTTTTTAGATCAGAGTTCATATTATTGAAAGATAAAAGTGCGAGCTTCCGCTTTGTATTGCCTTGTCTTTAACTTTCTTAGTACTTTTAAGTGTTAATTCCTAATTGTGCTCTGTCATGCTGAAAAGAGCTGTACAATTACTTTTTCTTGAAAAATTCCAGAAGTCTAGAAGAAAGCGTTTTTGGAAAAATAAATTTCACTAAGCAATCATCGGTTCTGTGTGCACGCAATCCATTACGAACCTGTATGCACGTAACAATATAGAATGATTTTAGCTAGAAATTTCATAGCAATTGTTAACAATAGAGATGAATAACTGCGCTTATTGCTTTTAAATCGCTCAGCTTGTTCTTACCTTAGTCAGAAACATGCATTAAATATGAAAGTTTAAATGAATTTTAAACTTTCTCGAATAGCAACTCATGGGCACGTTTAAGGCAGAAACATTTCATTTCAGCCGGGGGAACATAATTCCTTTAAATCACTTAGTTTGTCGATTAAATTCGACAATCATCGCTTCTAAATCGTCGAATTTATTAATCAGAATGTTATTAAATTGGCACAAAATAGTAAATAAAAAGAAACCAAATTCGAACTCAAAATTTGGGATTCGAAATGCACGTGTTCGAGTGGGGATTTACATGTGTTCAAAATTTGATGGTTCGAAGTACTGCCATTTTTCCATAACGCAAAGAACGTATTTACATACTACTTTATTTTTACTATACACGTTATTTTTATTTTTTTATTTTTTCGTATGATTCTTGGCGAGCACTTTGCTAATAGTATGTTCTGCTTAAATTTTAATTAGAACTATTTTTAAAAACTGTTTGTCTATCCACAAATTATCTTTTACTTTTCAGTTTATGCAAACGTGTTATTAAGTATTTTTATTGAAACGTTTACTTTTGTTGTTCGTCTAATTAGATGTCAGATGCGACGAAATGTCGTCCTATGGTTACAAAGGGTTTGAGCTGGTATTTAACAGTTAATTGCGTAACCATGGAGATTTGTAAATAGTAGTTTATTAATCGTAAGAGCGTGTGGGAGATCAAAGCATGTTATTTACGACATTGGCAACACATTTCTTTTAAATAGCGGAATTTTTCGATTAAATGCGAAAGATAAATATCTTACGCTTGTCAGGATTTATATAGGAAGTTGTGTCCGCAAAGGCGAACAGCGGTCGCTAGAGGGCAATGTTCGCAAGCGTAGAGGGGAAGAAAAAAGAATGTCAAAAAAGGTATTAATATGAAATTTATTAAAGAACACGGTTAAATCATAGAAGATGTTCAAAATTCCTTCCATTCTCCACAACGGATCGATTCACGGACCTGTTCAAAACGTGCAGGTGTGTCGCGTATTTCGCAATTCTGGCGACGAGATCCACGCCTGATGTTTCAAGCGCCTCGTACACCTTGGATTTCATGTATCCGCATAATCATAAATTCAAGGCAGTCAGGTCGGGAGATTGTGATGGCCATGCGACTGGTCCGCCTGTGCCAATCCAGCTATCAAGATATGTCCTATCGAGGTATTCCCACATAGCGCTGCTCAAATGTGCAGGTGCTAGATCATGCTGAGCCAGGTGTTTTGGCGTGTAGCTCCTGGAACGTCAACCATCAGATTCGGCAACACTGTTCCCACGAAATTTCACACAAATTCTACATAAAGAAGTGAGTTAGTAAATCTATTCATCCTTCTCCTGCCACGTCATCGCCTGAGCGGATCACTCTTGCGAATCTCCCATAAGCCTGCGAACACTGGCCTATAGCGGTCGCCGTTCGCATTTTCGGACACAAGTTTCCGTGTAAATCTTGCTTGTCATTGTATAAGAGACCAGCATGTTAAGTTTGGCAACGACCTTTTGAGACAGCCTGTCGAATCAACAGTTAAACAGTAGAGTATGAAATAAACACAAAAGCGCAAAGCAATAAAACATAAATTAAGCATAATGAAAATTCCAAATAGGATAACGAAATAAATGTTCCAAACGAAAAAATAAATACATGAATATTTTACAACATGGTATACAGGCTAAATAATCTTAACATAAACTTTAAATAGGTCTCATTTAGTGCCAGGTAAAAAAGGGTTTTCTGCTTTATTTTTTTTTAATCTGAGAAAGACAGCATTTTAATATGCAGACTGTATTTATCTTTAATGCTACTTCTAAATCACCGTAAGCGGCTAGACGCATAAAATAGTTATAAAATGCAGAAATGGTCAGGATTTTACTAAATCCTACAAAAGTTATTTCATAAAGATATTTAATATTTTAATTAGGTATATCAAGAATTAAATAAATTTTTATTTCAAGCAATCAGTTTGAAAAGTAACAAAATATGTTACTGTTATTTATTTACATTTCTCTTAAATCATTTCGTTTGTTGATCAATAATAGACAGATTGAATTCGAAAGAAAAATTAAACATCTTATTCTTTGCCGAATGACAACATACTACTGCATGGAAAATAAAAATATTTTGTTTCTGGTAGTGGCAATAAATTTCTTTTAAAACACTTAGTTGGTTGATTAAGTTCTAAAATAAATTCTTTTCCCTTTGCAGCCCACCAGCGGCCGAGTAGTAACTTCGCTGAACCCTGGCAGTTCGGACCGAGGTTCGAATTCTGGCGAATGGGAGTGTTGTATGGGAGTTGTCGAGGTTTGCCCATGTGTAACATGTACAGAAGCCCATTTTCCCTAAACAGTCCTCCACGAAGGCATCTCTTCCCTTAGACATACAGCGCTGGTGGACTTTGCCGTAATTTTAAACTAAAACCTTTCGCTTTGGCAAGTGGCAACACATTACTTTCAAATCTCAGTAATATGTTAGTCGAAATGTGATAAAATTTGCGCAAAATATAAAATAAAGAAAGAAATAAAATTTAAAATTCCGAATTAGAGCTTCAAGATGCACATGTTCATATGGAAAAGTAACTTTTTTTTGAAAATTTAGTGGCTGTAGGTACTGCCATGTTTCTACAGTGTGAGGAACAAAATGCAGACTCCTCAGTATTTAATAACAGAGACAGGCTAATAACGTAAGCATTTACAGTACTTAATTACATTTAATAAAATACAATATTTATAAATTCTTTGTTGGAATATTTACAAAAATAAAAAGTTACTGAAATGATATGGTCAAAAAAGAACTGAAAAATCAAAACCGTCTATTTGTATTTTGCATTCAAATTGATTCATGCGTTCGATGCTTTATTATTCTCTGCACAAGGATGTATTGATTATATATTTTAGCAATTTTTTAACACATTTGGGTTTCAGCAAATCTCTATATATTTTGACTTCCGAATCAACTGGTGCTTTTTACATTAAGCATCTGCAGAATAATCATGCTCCAGTTTTAATGAAGTAATCCTACTTCTGCCAGTACCTTAGTTATCCGGCCTTTGATTTCCTAATTACCGAGTGTGTGAGAACTCGGACTCTGCGCAAATGCAGTTTGCATTGATTATTGAAGATCTGAGGATGGGGTATTGTATAATATTTCATAGTCCATATGAACGTATTTAGATTTCAGGATTTCAAAATTTTCGAAAGCAGACTGATAAACTGGGTTACCATTCAAATTCTGCCCATAATATTAGGAATAATTTAAAATAAAGCAAATTTATCACATTTACAATTTTGTTGATTTCAGAATTTTCGCAAATTTAATCCAAATGAACAAATGAAAAACCTATCCAAAGATTCATAGAAATGATTTGCTACATACAAAATTAATTAGCATAGAATGAACTACGTATAAAATGGATATATGTATAGAGGGGGTTTACTACATATAAACTTGTATTTTGCCTGTTTAAAAGTTTAAGTTTGTATGCTTCTCTTGCGTCTGTTATCATACTAAAGCCTGAAAACAACCAGTCCTGCAAATTTGCTGAAACTCCGTATAACAAAAGTTAACGCCAAATTATAAAAAACAAACATGTGAAGAATCATAGATCTTTCTCCGAGGCATCGTTGCATGGTCCTGGTTAGTACATCCAACTAAAAAACGAAAGGTCTGAGTTCAATTTCGAACGTGCCTACTACTAGTTTTTCAAGATTCCTGCTCCAAATGATCGAGATCCTTCGAGATTCCAATACTAAGATCTCCTTGATTTTGAATGCAGCATTTCTTTCTGTCGGATGCCAAAAATAAACGGAACCAAAAAAGGTGAGGTCTCCCAGGTCCCGTTGAGTTTTTCTTGAACCATTCGATGATAGCACCGTTAATAATAATAATACGTTAATAATAACGTTAAGTATAATAATAGAAGACTCTTCTAAATTCCTTTGTTAAGTAGCACCTATGTTATATAAGGTTTTTTCGGTGCTGTGATACATATTTTAAATATATTTTTGACAGAAAAATATTTCATTTATGTTTATAGCATCAGATTATATATAAATATGTACTAAGACAAAAAAAATCTAATGTAGATACCATATGACTTCTTATACGGCCTATTAAATAATACACATTTTTTACTACATTTCATTTAAACTTATTTCCTCGAATTATTAAAACTGAGTTAACCAAGCCCTCTAGGCAAGTTGAAAATGACATCAAAAATTGCAAATTTTGAAATTAAATGTCCCGGTCAAATTTTGTCGCATTTCTTATAATGATATTTTTTCATAACGAGTATAAAATTTCCTTAAATATAAGTAGAGAAAACGGTAGATCGCATTAAGTTAGATTCGCGTAAGTTAGATTTCGTTATTTGTGGAAAATAATTTTTTTTAAATTCCGCAGCTCAGACGGAAGTGTGGTCAGTGCCTCTGACTGCCGTACCGTAAAGCCCGGATTCGAATCCCGGAGAAGGCATGGATGAAAATTGGTTGTCCTTCCATAAGAGGCAACAATAGCCTACCTAATAGTTGCCTCCATAATAAAGTAACCCCCTTTTCTAGACTTAGTAGAGGCCAACGGTTAGTGTCCGCATTGCCAAAAAAAAATTATTTGACATTGCAAAAACATGAAATTTTTCGTCATTTAAAATAGTTCTGCAACTGGAAGTATATAACTGCGACCAACGATTGCGAAATTTAATGACTGGGTAAGGACTTTTAAGGCCGGGTTAGTATACATCGCACACATAGCAGTGTCTCATACACCAAAATTCAACGGCCTAATAGCTAATCGTTTTTGAGTTATGACATAGATGCATACGTAAGTACGGACATCACGAAAAACCGCTTTTAAATCCACTTTATCATTCGTTTTGGAAAATCGACTCCTTTACTCTGTGCGTAATTACAGATGTCAAGCAAAAGAATTGTTCAAATGAATTCAGGAACTGTGAAAATGGATATTTTCATTTAAATATGATGCTCGAAACTTTTCACTTTACTTGGCTGAAGCGTTACGTACGTTTCTGCATCATTAGCGTTATATAAGAATAATGTGAGGAGTATTAATTTCGAAATGACGCAGTTTAAAACCATTTTTTAAAAATAGCTATTTGTTTCAGTACTGAGAATGGAAATAACCAAATCAAAAAAAGAAGAGTTTATTGGATATCGCAAATTAAAGTTAAAATTTTAATTTACATATAAAAATATATTATATAAAACATTTTATTAAGGTTATTAAATAAATGTTTATCCGATATCATATTACTGTGTTGCGATGCTGCATGTGGCGACCGCTCCTAAAAATTGACCAGTATTTTTTAAATCGTTGGCAATGATAGGTATCATAGTCTTCTGTCTCACGAGTCTAACAATACGAACACAGTGCCATAAGCGGAACTTCGTCTCTAGGCAACTAGATCTTGATACGTCACAGAAGGTGATTGTCATGGCTCAACTTAATACCAAACTGATTATAAGAGCCGACTAATCGCAGGGAAGAAAATACGAACTGACATTCTGCCGACGATTTCGCTGAATCAGCTGCGCCTTCGCACATGCTCAGCTTTACCTTCCCCGAGTGGCTACGGCGTGAACTCTATTCGAGACATGTAAACGGAGTTAATATCTTTGACGCTTAGTGCTATGACAATAATGAAACCGAAGTCATCGTGTGAACGATGCCTAAGAGAATATTTACAATCAGTAACTACTTATTAAAAATAACTTTCAATTGAATTATTATAAATTTTTTTATAAAATTTTTCGTTTCATGTTATTCATTACAAGATTCAGAACTATTATTACCCTCTTTTTTAACACTATTTTAACTTACTATATTTTGAGCGCCGCCCAGGATAGTGGTTAGTGACTCTCACTGCCGTACTGAAAGCCCTGCTTCGAATCCCGGAGAAGGAATGGATGTTTGTAAATGTACAGTGACTTTGCTGCATGAGAGTACTCAAACATGCGACGAGCCGAAAGTCCTCTCGAGGGTTTGGTAGTAAGGAAAGGAGTGGGAGACTTTCGTACCTATCTCCCCGGGACTTTTTCTCTTTTAGAAATTGGGGGGGCCGAAACTGAACAAAGTCGTAACCCTATCACCTGTGTAGTGCTCAAAGATCTTGCTAACGACAGGCGCAGTCTTGCCTTCTTGCCATGTGAAGCTTCGTAGGCTTGTTCTAATATCAGACAAGTATGATTAGGCACAACAACATATTTCGTGTAGAAACTTGTTTGTTTCATTCTGATAATGATTCTGCTGCTGTTCTAATGCTAATTTTTTTCGAAAGCTGTATTATCAGAAATGCTGTAAGTTAAATGATTTGTCTTAAGACTGTTTTACCTATAGATGCTGCAACTAAAATACGTATTTTCATAGTTTATGAAAACTAGTGTGAATATATTTTTTAACAAAACATAAAATGTACGAAGCTATGTTGTTAATATTACTTTTACATCTCTGCATGCATCTGCGTAACTCATCACCGAGATTTTTTAAAAGAAAAAGAGTCGAGGCAAGGTAAATTAACGAACACTAAATCGCTGGCTCTCGATAAAATAAAAACGGATTGACCCGATTGCGGATACATTGAACGCTGTCTGAAATTATGTTTGTTTTATAACCGAACAATAGAAATTACTATTTCAAACAATCAGCTTAAAACAAAATTTTTTGAAGAAAAATACGAAAAGGAAAATAAAAATGAATTAAATAAACATTGCACAACAATGATAGTAAATCACGATATCTTAAAAATAATTTTTTCCCGAAGAACACACAATATAATAGCACTTAATCTGGAGTACGTATGAAGGTCGTACAGTAAAAAAAATAGAAATCTCTATATGATATTTTCGAACTAGTTTGAATTCACTGACGATGTTCAGGCTCTGTGATAAAGAGGTGGTATTAGTCTCGATCCTCACTTTTTTGTGTGTATCACTTTTTAAATAAAAGGATGTTACCTCCAGATGTTATCGCCATATATTATTCTTTTAAGAAATAATGAAGCGAATATTAGAAAACATGTATGGCAATACTTACACTATACAGAAAATTTTAAAAGTGTGCTGCATTTAAATATTTATGAAATTTTGATTTAATTTTATGTGGAAGCAAAGAAAGTGATATTTAATAAAGTTAAAAAGACAAAAAATTCATACCTTATCTTCTTAAGTAAACTAAATATTGTTATGATAAACTGAGATAAAACTGAAAACAAAAATGGAAAATGTAAAGCAACACTTAACAGGACATCGGGAATTCTAAACACAGGCTATTTTTTAAAAATTATGCGATTTTACTGTTGAATTTTATGTGGCGTAAGTGCAAGGAAAACGATGTTTAATAATAAAATTAAAAATACAAGAAAGTTCTATTAGCAGGAAAGAGTCCAAGAGCAGATTGCTAAACTGTGAGCTCAGAGGGAGCATCAAAACATTAAAGAAACCATTTGGTGAGAAACTGAAATCTTAATCTTTTGAGATTTCCTTTGTTTTTATTATATATTGATTTAATGTTAATTTATAATGTAGCTTGCTCTCTTCTTTCCCAAGCTCTTTCAGTGTTATTGGATTAACACTGATTTTGTATTACTCGTTGACATCATCCCCTATATTACCCGCGTTAATCAAGAATCAACAGTACTTAAATTTGTTAAATTTGTAAATGGCAACGAATCATTCGATCATATCAAAATAAAGCATTTCTGAAGATCTAAATTTAAAAAAATACGTAATACGATAACAATCTGAGGACTTGAAGGGAAATATAGACTGATGTGGAAACCATTTGTAATATACAGGGTGTTTATAAAGTCCCGGACCCATTTTGATGTTTAATAACTCATAAAATAATAAAGATAGATTAAAATTAATAACATAAATGGTTAGATAGACTCAAAAAGTTTCATGACCCTTGTCAATGAACTTCCGCGTGTGCCCCCTTCTGCGCACGGAGAATATCAAGTCGATATTCAATTTCACGCCAGGTACCGGCAAGCATGTCGGCATCTACAGAGGCTATTGCGGTTGTAATTCTGGATTTTAGGTCATCAATGTTCGACACTCTCCTCCTGCAAACATTGTCCTTTACAATTCCCCAAAGAAAAAAGTCCAGCGACGTTATATCAGGTGATCTGGGTGACCAAGGAATTGTAACTCCTCGCCCAATCCATCTTCCTGTAAAATGGTCATTCAAAGAACTACGAACGATGGTACCCCAATGAGGTGGTACACCCTCTTGTTGCAAAAAGACATGTGGCTGAAGCTCTTCTAGTTGTGGAAAGTTTTCCCAATATGTCTTACGAATATACGAAATATCCCAATATATGAAGTTTTCCCAATATGTCTAAGTATACGACTGATGAGACCGTCCAATTCCTTGGCCACCCAGATCACCTGATATAACGCCACTGGACTTTTTCCTTTTGGGATTTGTAAAGGACAACGTTTACAGGAGAAGAATGTCTAACATTGATGACCTAAAAGCCAGAATTACAACCGCTATAACCTCTGTGGATGCCGGCATGGTTGCCGGTACCTGGCGTGAAATTTAATATCGACTTGATATTCTCAGTGCGATGAAGGGGGCACACGTGGAAGTTCATTGACAAGGGTCATGAAACTTTTTGAGTCTATCTAACCATTTATGTTATTTTAATCTATCTTTATTATTTTATGAGTTATTAAACATCAAAATAGATGCGGGACTTTATAAACACCCTGTATTTCTGCCTTCCAACGTAAAAAACCTTATCCAACCAACAGGACCAAAAAAATTATGCATAATATAAAGACGAACTAGAAATCCTTTTTTCATGCGTCGATGTGTGAAATTTGAAGGTAATTTCCTTAAGTTTTAAAAAACAATTCAAAATGAAACAGGACATATTAACTTAGTCTCTAAGTCGGAAAGATGTAAATAGTAATTCACGTCGCTGTTGACGTAAATTGTAGCCTATGATCAAGTTCGCAGATTACGAGTCCAGCCACGAAGATTTCTGGTTTAAAATACATAAGGCACCTGATCCGACATCATTGATTTACTTGTTCTTAGAAGGTTAGTAAAGAGGAAGTTCATGCTTAGATAGATGTAAACAACTCTATTCACATTATATTCTCTCAATGGGGGCTCATCAGCGGCCGAGCGGTAAAATCGCTGAATATTAGCAGTTGGACCTGGGTTCGAATCCCGGCAAACGCACTGGCTGAAGGACGCTTTGGTAGTTTTTCTCATTTGTAACGTATATACGAGCCAGTTTTCCTTAAGAAGTCCTCCGAGAAGGCATCCTCTTAGGCAGATAGTCCTTATGTGTTTTGCCATAACTAAATAAGCCGGTCAAACCACCTCTGTCATTATGACGTCAAAATAATTGGGCATGCACTGAGAAAGAATAAAAATGGTGAGGAGGAGGGCTCAGAGAAAGACAAAGATGATACGTAGAATAAGAGAGTTACGTGTAAGAAAGCTAATGAAAGATTGCAGACATTCAAACGATTTGCCACGCCAAGCCTTGTTCACCTATGTCATTACGAACGTTATGAAACTTTATTATATACACAGCGAATTTTTAAAGTTCTGGTGAATATCTTTGAAGAAGGCATTTATCTGAAATAAAATCATATGTGTATGCTTTAGTTTTAAATAATCTGTACGATTTTTGATATTATTTATTTAATTGTGGTCAACAGATCGAAAAACAGGACCAGTGGTCTTCCTATGCTACAATTTTTACAAATGGCACCACGAAGCATGAATAAGTAGATTCTAGAAACATATCTTCAATCATTATCCAGATGTAAATGGTCCTGTTGCTGTGGTTAAGAGAAATCCTATTGTAGTTCCTTTTAATTATACATAATAATAACTGTA
Organism: Stegodyphus mimosarum; assembly: GCA_000611955.2. NCBI lineage: Eukaryota > Metazoa > Arthropoda > Arachnida > Araneae > Eresidae > Stegodyphus > Stegodyphus mimosarum. Next base: position 135,517 of record KK119861.1, read on the forward strand.
TAAATTGCAAGTTTTACTTAGGAAAGTCGCTGTTTTCTAGGAATAATTTTAATTTCTGTTTTACAGAAAAGCAAGACCCTTGAATTATTCTTCTGCAACTTCTTTCTCTTATGTTTGTATACAAAAGCACCAGGGCTTATAGTGTATACAACGCACGTAGGAGTGAAAAGAAACCAATATTTGATATGTATCATTTGATAACAAAACGCTAAAATAACGCAATAACAATGTTTTCAAGTGTAATATACCACCCTTTCTTTCGATTTAGTGCTTAGTTTCTGCTTTAATGTAAAATGAAATGTTTATGTCATGTTTTTTTATATCAGTTGAACGAGAATGAACAAGTGGAGAATATATATGAAGATCTGTGTTTTCGAGCCCTAAGTATGTTATATAGATATATATATATCAAAGATAGGGGTGATCCTTTTTAACCTATTGTGATTTTTTAGGATTGCCATTGTATTCCTTGAATATGCATTGAATTTTGAATCGACTCAGGATCTTTTCCTTGCTAGCCTTTTCACATCCTTTAAGGATTTTGTTCCATAGGAAATATACATGGAATTTTGTTTTTCTGTGGGATTAGTTTTTGTTTTTCACTTTTTTAAAGTCTAAAAGTATTTTCATGCTTTTATATTCTGTTACACTTTACTTTGGAACTCGAAAACGCATTCGGTTTTATTATTTACTAATCACTCTTCTATCACTTAGTTTATTTTAAGAATAATTTATTTTTACAAATTGATATAACCTGTGATGTGAAAATACAGTCTCATGATTTATTTACAGGAAAGACTGTACATATGTGCAGAAATACAACTTACTAAAAAAATTAGCTTTCATGTTTATGCGCTTAGCACACTTTGGATAAGGCAGCCTGAAGGATATGGTTGAGTTCAGCGCTTACATTACGTTGGCTGTTGGCAATGTCCGAAAACCGTTGTCCTTTTAAGCGTTTTCTTTCAAGCAAAGGAAATGAAAATAATCGACAGGACCAAGTGAGATAAATAGGGGAAGGTGAGAACCACAACAGCCTCCTTTCATGCCAGGAATTACCTACTATTATGGTGGCATCTAACTGTACCGAACTTGGGCGCAGCCCAGCCCACCTAACAAGTGACGTTTACGGCTTTAATGGACCACGCCCAAGTTATAGTGGTATGGGGCTGTGCACTATCTTGCAGCAGACACCAGGATTCATTTTGTGTATAATGGGAGCCTACACATCTCATCCTCTTTAGTAGATCCAACATGTTCACCTAGAAAGCTGCATTTAATGCCGTGGCTTCTGGAAGGTATTGTTCATGAATGTTCGCTCCAGTATTAAAAACGTTGATTAGAATTGTCTTGATGGGCGACATTCCTCACCTAACCTTTTTTTAATTTTGGTGACCCTGGGTCCCATACTTTGCTTCTTCCATTTTCGGTGGTACTTCAAACACTCCGACTCATCGCCTTTAACTATCCGTTCTGAAAAGGTGGGGTCATTATTCTTCCTTTGACAGTCTCCTTATGCCACCATCTTGTCTTATTTCTGATTGAGTCATGAGGCACTAACAAGGCCTGCAATTTGTGCTTACTCAGCCTTTCAGTTAAACTTAGATAAGCAGTATCATGCGACAATTCCATGGTCTCCGCCATCATTCGAACTGTCAGTCAACGGTTTTGGTCAAGAGCTGGCGATATTTCTGATTATTTCGTTCGGTGCTTTGTCTACTAGGCTGTTGCACGTCTTTCACGCTGTTTCTACCATTACGGAAAACCTTATATCACTGGTACACATAAGTTTTCGACAAAATAATGTTTCCATACGCCTAGCGCAACATATCATGAGATTCCCTCTTCATTTTTGTAGGTTTGAAATAGAATTTCAAGATCCTATGTTTTCCCTTTCACCCATAGCAATGTAGATACAGTACATTTACTTCCACAACACATACACACACAAATTGCACCTCTGGACAACCACACGATTTCGCGATCGATGACTGATAGACCTTAGGCTACACTGGTCGAACCATCAACCAGAAGAACTAAATTCACTACACGCCAAAAATTCCTTCACCGACCCTCTTTAAACAGTCTGCATTTCTCAATGCGTGTATATATGTCATTTGTCTACCAGGCTGTTGCACGTCTTTCACGCTGTTTATACCGTCACGGAAGAACTTGTATCACTCGTTCACAAACGTTTTTGACAAAACAATGGTTCCATACTCCTAGCGCAGCATATTATGAGACTCTCTCCATTTTTAAATTTTAAGTCATAATATATGTGTGTACGTGTGTAAGTAAAAAATATCTAAATTAAAATTATAACTTTAATTAACAATAGCCCTTTCATTCTTCATTTCAATTTCGATACTTCCGCTCTCTATTCTAAAAATAGTAATTGCTCGTAATAACTTTTCTGAAGTGCTTCATTTTTAGATTAATCCATATTATATCAATTTTACGTAACGCTGATGTCGCAAATGGAACTAAAACCCAAACAGCCAGTAATAATTTTAGAGCTTTGTAAATTACCCAATAAATTATACTGAAATCGAAACTAACTCCCTCTGAGTTAAGTTTCATCCTGAACACAGGGTGCTTCACTACTGCCTTTTGGTCTACTAGACTGATACTGCGCTGCTTGCTTTTTATCACAACGTTAATAAAATTGTAAATGCTATGTTCTGGAACAGCACGATTAGTATGCTAAGTTATTTGTTGTCGCAAAATGGTTTAATAAATATTATTACAATTAATAAATACTAATTATTATTTTAAAAATATTATTATAATTATTGCGAAATATTAATTAAATCTATCACATTCGCAATTTTCTTCAAGTATGACGCATCACCTACCTTCACCTTCTCTACGCATCAGACACACATCTATATACTATATACACATTTATTTATGTATGTTAAAATAGATAAGATAAAATATCAAACTCAAATTGCAGAAGCCCCTTAACTTTTTTTAAGTTTTTTATTTTTTCATTCCGCTTTAAAAATAGTAATTTGCTTGTAAAAAAATTCCCTAAACTCTACCATTTCGAATTTAATCCATGTTATAAGATTCTTACATAAAGCTAATATAGCTGAGACTTACTCCGCTTCATCCAGTAATAAATTTGAATTTTACGAAGCGAAGTTTGAACTACCAATCAAAATGAAAGATAGTGTAAAGATTTTGGGAACAAAGTATATCCGTAAACTGAATTTTTACATTAATAAATTGAGAATGTGGAATAAGGGAGGCGAATATGAGACTAGTAAAAGTGTGGTTTGGTTTGGTTTATGTGATTACAGCAAAGCCTCGAGGGCTGTCCTATGCCTTTTAAAAGACAAAAAAAAATTAAAAACCTCATGGAAACTCGGACTCAAATAAGGAAAAAAACGGATAAGGTTGAAAACTTTTATTCTGTAAAAGACGAACAATTGTACAACCCGAATTCGTAATAGTCACTACATCTTCTATCTTTGAATTGGAAAAATTTCAATTTTTTTTTATTGTATCAACCTTGTATAGAGTTCCATTTCAAAACTCAACGAAAGAATTTAAATGAAGTTAAAGAAACCACTTACTTTTTTTCGCACATAGGTCGCATACTTCATACACAAAGAATGCCTTATGGTGTCCTAAGATTTGCTTATTGGGTCCTTTTTCTCCTAGTCGGGGTGTAACACTGGTTTTGCATAGCCTTTGTTTAGAACACGGGGAAACGTGGGTCCAAGTATTAAAGCAAAGCAATGTAAAGGTACTTTCCTGTACGGATGGAATGTGGAATGTGGATATTAACGTCCTAAACATGGATGATTTTAAGGATTATTAATTTTTCTTTAAAATCTGCAAAAATTCAGGAAAAAATACGTAAAATACAAAAATGTTTCAACCGAAGATATCTATATAGTTCGTTATATCCGATTTCATACCATTGAAAGTTTCTTAAAAGTAATATTAAGTGCGGTGAAATAGGACGAGATTAAAAGGTTCGTTCGCTAAATGCAGGTGTAAGCTATAAGCCTGATTCATTATAGCGGGCTAGATCGTATACTCTATTACAATGGCCGTGAAATAAGAAAGAATAGCTTTTTTATTTTAAATAACTATTCGCTTGGGTGAGTAACCGCCTAAACTATATATTATAAAAATATATATTAATTTTAATAAGACTGGTTAGTATAATTTTATAAAAATATTTTTACATAGTTAAATGTGTACATAGTTTACACATAGAGAAAGTGTTTTTAATTAGGCATTTTTTAATTAAATGCATTTTTCTTTAAATGAATCACATTAAAAAGTTTAAAAAATATTGTTAAAATGCGCGTTTTATTGCTTTTAAATAACTTAGTTTGTTAATCAATAACAGACGGATTTTCTTTTTGAATGTTAAATATTTTAAGCTTTGCCAAATGACAGAAAACCTGAGCGTAGATGATAAATTTTTTATTTCGAGCTGCAGAAACTTGCTTTTAATCGCTGATTTTTTTAACCAAAAATTCATTCAAGACACAAAGTATAAAATGAATAAAATGTAAATTCGAAATGTAAAATTCGGGCTTAGAGATGCACATGTTGTGGGTGGAGAACTAATGTGCTCAAAATTAGGTGGCTCAAGATGTCGCCGTTTTTTCATAATGCGATATATACGCATACATAAAGATTGCTCATTATTTAATAATAGAGGAAAGGATTTTTCAGCTGACGTTCTTGTAAAGAGAAATGCAACTAAATGTAACTTTGCATCCTTGAAATCAATTACTTTGTCTTTCACAAATTTAAAACTCCGATCGGAAAAGTCCGATAAAGGAAATTATTTTACTTTAAACCAAATTAAGATTAAATGTATCTAGAAAAGGACTCATACATTTATTTACTTCAGAACCGCATCCTTTTGAACTGGATAATCCACATAAGCTTTTTCCGTATTTAATTAATCAAACAGCCAAGCTGACAGAACTACATAGAGTTGAAAGAAAATTTCGTAAGATTACACGTTAATCTTCTTAACTTTTCTTTAATGTTTCAATAGATAGAATATGCAAACTTTTATTTTATTTCATTTATTCACTTATTTATTTGTTTGTTAAATTTTCAAATATCTATCGCAATATACCTTGACATTTGTGAAAACACTGTTGAAATCTCTGGTTCTCATTAATGATTCCCGAGCTTTTCAGACACACATTTTACCGAATACCCGTAATTTTGAGACGCATTAAATATTTTCATTTTCCTGTTACCACAAATTTTATATTAGCACTTAGTTATCAATGAGAAATCTACGTTTGATGTGTTCCACATTTATCGGAATGCGTCTTGAATCGTCAAAATATGATTGGGTAATTGAGAAATACGTTTGCGAATGATCTTTAAGATCTACTTGTTTGTCTTTACTTTCATCAAAGAAAATATGAATTCGCAAGAGTATAACATAAAAATACATACAAAATTTTAAAATGCGAATTCAAATTTGAAAATTTCGCGATGCGCCTTTTGGAGCTTCACAAAACACCAACCTAGAAGACCCATTCTGTTACTGCGACTTATCTCACTTGTCTTAACAGTAACATCAGAATAAACCAACGAAAGTAGTTGATAGCAGCGCATAATCGCGGTTGCCATTGGCGTAAGCCTTGAGCACTTCATAAGTGAGAGTGCGACTTTGACTAGTACTACAGTCCCCCGGCGGATCAGTCCAAAGGTCTCCAATTTCTCTTCTTCTACTACCAAGCTACTAGACAGAACTTTCGGCTTTTTTTAATGCGCTCATGTCGCAAAGACACTATTACAAACATCCAAACCTTCTCCGGGACTCGACCCCGGACCTAACAATACACTAACCACTATATGCGGGAACTTGGTCTACAGATCTGTCTGCTAGATTCCCTCAACTGCGCATCGAAAGAAATACTTTCAAGAATCTTACTCTTATTACAATCATATCAAAGTTTTTTCTAAGTTTTGGTTTAATAGTCATGTAACTCTAGGATTTATGGATCTGAAAGTCCTCATGTCACAAAGAAATTAAAGCAGGACCAAAAGTGCATATTTGATGTGAAATACTACATTACAAGATTTTGAGGACCGGAATTTACCTTGATGCATTGATTAATTACCTTCGTCCGCAGTTGGAAGAAGGTCGGCCAAGGATAAGTTTTCAGAAAATGACGTACTGAGACATCAGGCATTGTGTTTTCACTGTCTTCTCGACAGAACATTCCCCAACAGATGGATCGGGAGGGATAGATCCATTCCTTGCCTACTGCGTTCGCTTGGCATAACCCCTTTGGACTTCTTTCTGTGTCGGCCATATTAAAATCATCGTTTGCCGGTTTGAAAGTGTTAAAGATTGTAGAATTGAAGATCGGAATCAGCAGTGCCACTGCAGCAACTGATCTCTCCGCGTTGCACCCTATATAGACAGAACTAGAACATCAGCTTAACATTTTGCGCGATATCAGTGCAAATATCGAGGTTGTACAAATTGTGTCACTTGTCACACAAACTTTAGAACTTGCTTATAAAAATGTGACCAGGTATAAATTGTTCCATTCCCAAACAACAAGCTATTAAAATTGTTCAGGGACTTTTTGCGTCCCAGCCGTTATATCTTCTGATTCTTCTCCTACGCAAGACAGAGCCATAGGCGAATCATTTTTGCTACCCTCATAAAATGCTGCGGGTATGTACCAGCAACAGATTTCTGAGCTCAATGGATTTGACTAGAAACTTCCTATTTAAGATTCACAGAAGTCAACATGCACATCCCCCTGTGCTACTAACATGTAGCGTGCTTACATACTCAGCAACCTATGCACTCCACAAATACATATTCGCCGGGACCTCACCATGTCCCCCATATCAATGCCAGCAACACATGTTAATCCCACATCATGGCCCCTCGTCTGTAAATTCACCCCACAATGTACAATATATGTGGTCCATGAGGCCAAATATGTATCTGACATGTGGCATATGTATATTATTAATATTATTATTCTTAAGTGTGTTTATTTGTCATAAGTCTTCAGTGTTAATCAAGTGCATCTCTTCTTTTTTTTTTTTTTTGTGTGTATGTGTGTGTTTTCTGTACATTTTTATGTTTTTGTATTTTCATATATTTAGTACTCAGCTCTGAGCCCCTCATCTGTAAATCCGTCCCACAAGTCTCATACCTGTAATTATGTAATTAGTCAAGCAATGTCAATAAGTCGCCCCTGTTTGGCCATGTAAACTCCTGCGCTCTGAATAAGCTCCCGGTGTGGTCTCTTGAGGCCATAGGGAATTGTTGTCATTAGATAGTGGAAGGCGAGGGACACATGCCTGTTTATCTCTGGTAGCCATCAGGCGTCCCCGTCTTCCGTCACCTACCTACCTACCTATTTAAGATTATGCTGGAAGAAATGAGTTTCTCGGAAACTTTCCTAATAGCTTCTACACTCATGTCCATAAATTAAGGATAATGCAAAATCAGGCAAAGGGAGAGTTAGAAGCAAAACAAATTTGACTTATTTGTAAAGCTTATTTATTAAAAAAAAGGTAAAGAGCAAAAAAGGATGCTATATGTTTGATATTATTAAAAAAATTAGCGATTTTTTCTCCCTGGTGCAAATTACAAAAAACCTATTTACAAAAAACCAATATTACATGGTTGGTATGATTGTTAATAAATTGTATGTCTCCCAGACGATGCAATACAGTCCGTGCAACGCCTAGGCATGCTGAGTATCAAATTATCGATCTGATCTTCGGGGATATTACACCACTCAAAAAGCAATGCTCTCCGAAGTTCCGGTACACATGTAGGAGAAGGTTGACGGGCTGCAACTCGTCGGCCAAACATGTCCCACACGTGCTCTACTGGATTCAAGTCCGGTGAGAATGCTGGCCAGTCCATATGGGTGATATCCTCCGATTGAAGGCAATCGCTTACGGTGTTTGCACGGTGAGGACGGGCGTTGTCATGCATAAACACAAATTGTGCGCTCATGGCGCCCCGAAACAAACGTACATGTTGTTCCAGAATGACGTCCCGATAGATTTGGCTTGTCATGGTTCCAATTTGAACATGGAGATCAGTTCTGCAACCCAGAAGAATTCCACCCCAAACGAGCACTCCTGCACCACCGTAACGGTGTCGTTCAATGATGTTTTCTTGGTGGTAACGGGTACCTGGAGCTCTCCATATGAAAGTCCGTCGAGAATCAGACTGCAAGCTAAACCTGCATTCGTCAGAAAACGTCACACAAGCCCACTGTTGCGGTGTCCACAATGCATGCTCTCTACTCCAGGCTAACCGCAGGCGAGAGTGAGTTGCAGAAAGTGGAACGCATCTGACATGTCTGCGAGCATATAGACCAATCTGCCCTAAGCGTCTGTACACGGTCTGCCTTGAAATTGTCGTACCAGTGGCTGAAGAGAGCTGACGAGACAGGTCTGAGGCTGTGCTCCGCCTGTTTCTTTTGGAAGTAACTGCCAAATACCGGTCCTCATTCTGCGTTATAACTCTGGGGTGACCTGAGCTGTAACGTCTACTCACATTACAATCATCTTGGAATCGTTGCCAAAGCCTGAAGATGACACTTAGGGCAATTCCAGGTTCGTCTGATACTTCCAGTTGGATACGCGCACATTCCAGACGGCCGATAATTCTACCACGTAAAAAATCATCCAAACGCGTCCTTTGTGTCATAACTATTCTGTTATTGCACTGAAATGCTTATAAACCGCTTGCGAACAATTTTAGTTCTTTGCCTGTATTCCTTATATATCACTCTCTTACACTCTCGTCATTGTGACGTACCGTCGGTGTCATCTGGTTACTTCCTGAAATTTGCATATGATTCTTGAATATGTGTGTAGTGATTTTACAGGTGATATATTTATTTTAGAGTTCGATTTCCGCGTGACTCCGAATTATCCTTAATTTATGGACATGAGTGTATATATGTGATGAGTCCATTAGATATCTCTGTAAAATTACAGACAATGGTTCCAGATGCTAAAGCGGAGTTATCTGAAAACTTTCATCTGTAGTAACATCAAGATATTCGCAAAAGTCTTGACAAAGAATGTGAGCAATTAAATAAGAAAATTATATTTCTAAAACTGTGTAAACTTAAATCAGTTATATTCCCTTGCCTGTATCTTTTTAATTTTAAATATATACATTTTATTCTACGAATCACGTTTCCTAAAAGAAAATGAAACTTGTTTTTACATTAAAAATAAATAAACAATTAAATAAAATTCAGAAACACCTGACTACCATTTCCAATGCATAGCTGAATAAATAAATTTTATCAATCTTTCTCATAACTAAGAAACAAACTCTTAAATATTTATTTATCGGAGACTGCAATTCCTTAGAACCGCAGGATACGATGAGGCGGAACACATTTCACTCAATTTTATTGCAATATTCGCAAAGAGAATGTCTTAATAAATAAGAAACCTATGAAGACTTATGCACGATATTAATTGCTTGCTGTGTCAGGATTAAAATATGTTCATTTATAAAAGAATTTTGAAAGCGAGGACTTTGATGCAAACGCCATTATCTTTTATGACTTAAACAATTTCCAGTTTATGATAGTGAAATAAATGATGATTCATAGATTTAAAGTGCGGCAGTTTTTATTTCAAATTTATAACGCTTTTCCGCTTTAAAAATGGTAAACAGTTAGGTTACATTTATAAAATGAGATTTATTCCTTAAAAATGTTCCTCTGTGTTATTTCTAATTTCAGTGTCAGTCATAATTTGGCTGTGCCATAAAAATATATATCTTGCATGAAAAACCGCAGAGTATTTTATTTTATTATTCCACGTTACGCACATTTAGTATGGGGTGCTGCTTCTATTTAATGCTCATCAGAAATTTATTCATCTGAATTCTTAGTGGTGAAGACCTATTTTGCCGTGCCTACTTTTATTTTAAGTCATTTGTCAATTGAACTATTGTTTTTAGCCCAAAAGGGATGTTAGTCCCGAATGGGGTATTAGTCTCGAAACGGCATTTTGCGTTGAATCACTATAAATGGCATATCACTTTTCAAATTTTTGCCACCAAATATTATAACCCTGTATTACATTTAAAGAAATTAAATGGTGAAGAATCTGCATGATTCTGTACATGTTTCTCGCACTGTGAAAAAACAACGATACTTAGATCCATCAAATTTTGAATAACGTAGTCCTCTACACAAACATGGCACCTGGAAGCCCGAATTTTGAATTTCGAATTGTTTTTTATTTTTTACTTCATATTTTGTAAAACTTTAACGAATTTTTAATTAAAGAATTAATTTTTAATTAACAAACTCAACGATTTCGAAGCAAAACAGTGGGAACAGTGGATTTTAACGATTTCAAAATTTGGCGGCACCCAAAGAAAAAAACAAGTTTAAAAGTTGTTTACTTACCTTATAATACAATGTGTAAAATAGTTTATCATAATAATTTTGAATGCAAAATAAAATAATATGTACTACATAAACAGCAGTACGTTTATTAAGGGATTAATTATATGAATACTTTTAATGAAATAAGATATAGAAAATTGTAATAATATTTTAAAGCTTTTTTAGCCAGCATGGATAATCGCATTTAATGTTAATCCAAAATGAATTAATTGATTCTTCCGAATATTTTAAATCTCGATTTTGGAAAGCGAAATTAATTCTTCTTCTTCATTGAAAGTTAATTCAAATACAGAAGTATTCGTTATCACAAATGGATTACGAATCCCATCAAAATGTTTTATATCTAAATTTGGGAAATAATGAATAATTCTCTCCTCTAATGTTGCCAAATGGTCAATAATAATTTTATGAATAGTTTTGTTAAAATCTTTTGGAATTGACTGAAACTTTTCCGAATTGCCTTCCTGAGCTTTATTCTTTCATAAAGTTATTTGTTTTTCGAATTCCATCAGTTTATCTGTTGAATTTAATATATTTTCTTTCGGCCCTTGCATAGAATTCGTGTTATTAAAAATAACAAAAGTAGCGAAAAAAGCAAGAAAAGATCTCAACTTCTTCAAAGATGGACAAAATTAATCATAATAAGCATCATATGCTGTGAAATTAAAAAATATTTACAAAATTTATTGTTCTGCATGGACGGACACAAAATTGTTTAGAACAGTTATATTTTATAAATTTGATTAGAGTAATAATGTTTAATTAGAAAAATTAAGTAAATTAAATAATTTGCCTTCTATTTCTTTTATTATTTATATAATTAAAGAAATGTTTTGTTAAATATTAACCACTTTTTACTAACCATTGAAAAAGCAATTATACTAACAATTATGTTACAGTTAAAAATGTTATAAATAAAGTAATATATTCCGATTAGAAAAGCTAATTCTAAGTGTAAAAGAACTGGCTAAATTAAGTTATTCATTCGTATTTTTAGCTCTTAAGTTAAAGTTACTGCAGTAAAAGTCTCTCAAACTATTAAATGTCAATAAATTTTAAATATTTATTTATATCATCATGGCTTCAAAAATAACAATTCGCTCATGCTAGAAAACCATTTTTGCTTGATTTGAACGTCATCTAGTATGGCAAAAAAAGAAACGAAGAACACAGTTTTGTTTTAGACACTTTAATAATCATAATTTGAATTCACAATTTGTTACAGATGGCATACCGAAAACATTTTTGCACATGTAATTTATAAATTTTCAAGCGCTAAAAATACGTCTTGTGCACAATCCTTGAATACGATCTCTGTGTTTAAAATGAAATATCTTGGTCACATTTCCTTATTTTTACTAGCTTTTCATAGCCGTATTTACATTTTCAAGCCTTTTTTTCTAACTTCTTTGTACGAAGTTAAAAAAAAGTTACGTCTGTACGTACGTACACACGTAAAGTATGTATCTCGCATGACTGTCATAACATGTAGTTGAGCACCTTACTTTTTCGTTGCAGTCGGCCTCACCAAACGTATATGAATATATATATATATTGCCACTCGGCTACCTGGTTTGCTGAGCTCAGTGTTTTTATACTTATATGTTAGTAATTTGTTCATTTTTGCTTTAAAAGTGATTGAATTATGTTGTTCTTATGTTTCGGTGAAGATTTTTATTCCTATATTTAATCTGCATCCAATAGTTGTATAATGATCATCAATTTAAAAATTTAAGTAGCACGGTAGGCCTAACGAAGCAGCCATTTGTTTGCATTTGAAACTCTTAATAGTGAATGAGAGAGTTGATGCACCAACTTCAGCGTCTTTTTTCCCAGTGGAACCAAATTTAGCCTTCAAGTTTGTCCAAAGAAAACTTGGTCTTCTTGCCCGTTGACCGAATTGTTTGTTTTGGTATAGAAACTCTAATTTTAATTGTTCGTAACTATTTTGGTGTTTTAGGCGTTTCTGTATTTTACAATTTTGAATGAAGATGTTTTAAGATTTTATGTATTTTTGTGCAAAATGGGAACTGCCTTGATTGAACGAGAAATAGATCTCTAATGAAATTCGAGGAAATAATTTTAAATGAGGTGCAGCAAAAAATGTGTCTAATGTAATATACCATACAGGGAAGTCATGTGAGGTCCACATCAGATATTTTTAAATAGTGTGTAGGAAAGTTTCCTAAATGGACCAAGGCAACATATATAAATTCAAATTTCGTAATTTTTTCAATTTTTTTCTTTAATTTTAAATGCCGAAAAATAGCCAGTTGAGGACTTTTCTCCTCTTAGTTCTCCAGACAGCAAATAGTTCTCCTTTTAAAATTCATGATTGATAATTCAGATCAAATGAATCTGAGTCTGTACAACTTAATAATATGGTCAATATATGCTGTACATAATCGGTATAGTTACTTTAAAATAATAAAAATAAAATAAATTGCATAGTACTTCAAAATTTAAAAGAGTTTCATTCACCAAACATCATTATAAATTCTATGTTTCTTTGAGAATATAAACTTTTGAAAGGTCTCTTGAAGAATTATCTTCTAGCCTTTGTAAAACTAAACAGAGTTCAGAAAAAGGATGTATAAGATCCTTTCATTCAAGCATAAAAGTAACAAATGATCCAACTTCGGTTACAGGAAGCCAATACTTCTGGCTTAACAGAAATACGTAACAAATAATAATTTCAAGGTGTGCTAGGTTAGTCTAACAGCTCACAGAATATTTTAACGCGCAGGAAGAACTCTGGTTTGTAATAACCGGCAAGACAAGGCTAAAGGCTAGAACACATCAACGCCGCTAACGCAAGTCGTTAATAATCACAACACAACGTGGCCTGGAATAGGCAGACACGTTCTAAAACTAGCTTCCGAAACTCTTCCTTAAGTAGCACTTCATTCTACCTTCATCTGAATAAACTCTTGTTAACTCATTTACATTCTGGCATGAAAAACGTGGGTGAAACGAGAGTAATAGGAAAGTCTTCCAATTTAAAATTAACTGTAGGTTAAAAATAAATATATAAATCTCACATTATGATAGTCAAATATTATTATTGCTCAAAGTTTTAGTCCATCCCTTAACTGAATGGATAACACCGTTAAATACTCATGACAGTACGGCCTGTAATGGAATGCTGGCGAATGGACTGTTTACATGGTCATTTTCGTGTTTTCACACCTATTTATGAAGAGTTAGTTTCCCTCAGATTTTCCTCCAGGAAGGCATCCGTTCCGTCAGGCATATAACATCTCATGCTTTGAAATAACTGGTCAGTTGATTGGTCAGTATTTAATAATAAAACCAGTATTCATATAGCTTTGGTAATAGCGCAAGATGATCCAAAAGTTGAGTCCATCAAATTTTCAGAAACTGCGAGAATTCCAAAATGAATACTAACCGTAATTTGTTTCAATGGATGACACCCCTTGCTGACATTACAGAAATCTCAATTTGGAACATTTTATAAACCCGTAAATTCTAATAAATCATAGACCTTTGCGGTAGACTCTGGAATGTAAAAAATTACAAATTTAGAATATATTTTGATGTAATTTATTATATGCTCCCAATTTAGTGGATGACTGGCATATTATAGAATTAATGGATTGAAAATTCGGCAATACATTACAGAAATCTCAGTCTGAAAATTGAAAATGTCAGAAGTACTTAAATTCTAATAAATTATACGTATTTAAATTCTACTTTAATACCTTTCCTCAGTTGAAAAGCAATAAATCAATAAAATTTGTAAACCAGGGGAAATCATTAAAATTTACTACGGTTTAAGCTTTCTCAGAGGAATGAAAACATATAATATATGTAGAGAATAATAAATCCTTCTTCTTTATTCAGCTAGGGACTCAGAAGTTTAAATGATCTATATCCGTCAACGCTTTTCCAATTGATTTTATTTTATGAAAAACGAAATAATTTTCTATAACTTTGGTATAAGAATGATTATGCATTTATTAAACTGTAAATAGGAATTTATCAGTAGAAATTAAGCCTGGCTTAAAATTTAAAGCAAATGTGCAATAATCCCTAACAAATGAGATTTGAGTGACGTCAGATAGTCTGAATAAAACTGTATAACACCGCAAAATGAATTTCTTTCGCTTTGTTGAAAATACTGACGCATAAAAAAATAAAAATAAATATTTAATGATTTTCAAAACTTATCTAACGTGTATAGTTTTTACGTAAATAAATTTCAGCTAGTTCTCTATTTTATTTTGTTCTATTTTTGATTTATATTTTTAAAACACGGAGCTCAAAGAACTGCTTAAAATTATACGCAATTTAAATACTGATGTAGATTACAAGTTTGCTTGAAATGGAGGCTGCGGGACCTGTGTCTTGCTTAAATCAGGCCCTGTTAGAATTATTAAATCTTTGTCATTAAAAATTATTTCATCTAAGTTCCATTTCTATCAGTCGATGAAAGAAAACATATGAGATGAAGGAAAGCTTCTGTTATCGTAGTTGATTGGCATTACAGCTCGTTCGGATAATCGAGTTATATTTTTTTCCGTAAGCCAGACGTGTATGAAATGTAAAGCAAATGAAGGAATTTCATTTTCTTACTTATCTTGTTCTATTTCAGCAAAATTTACGTAAGTATATATTGGGATATTTTTATTTCTATTAAACAAAATATAAACATACTCAAGAAAGCTCCTTGGCCTAATCATAATATATAAGAATAAAGTAACATTTTTCTCAAGGAGAAAAGATCAGACAAAAGCGTAAACGAAGAAATATTTCAAAATTTGTTAGTACAATAAATGGTATTAAGAAGCAAATGATTGTAGTTATACCACATTTGTGAGACAAAGTTTCTTCGGTGGAGAGCAAATAGGCCTAATGTCACATGAAAAGTTTGGTCTCTTCCCAAAAGAGAAACACTTGATATAGAGGGTGTTTATACATTTTTATAACAATTTCGGGGCGTTTTGATTAATGCTTGAAATACAAAGAGTATTTTTACGTTCTTCTTTACGCACGGTAAGGGTTTCGCGGGTTTGAAATGAATAACGACGACGCTTTATGGAGTATCGAAACACACTTTATTGGCCAGTATTTTTCAAGACAGCTCCAAAATCACGCTTGCAGTCATCGAGGAACTATCAGAAACACTCTGAGACAGTCAGGGACACAGGCTATCGGGCTATAACGGTGGAGATAACTTCACGGCAAAGCACCATAGGACAACTCCCGACTCTACTTGGTCATTCTGGAACTGTACGTACGCTCTCGACTCTCCCCGCTACAACTCGCGATGCACTCGACGATACACTAGAGTACAGCTCCTGACTGAGTTCGTCCTCGGAGCTCAACACACACTAAAATAAAACTCGACGACGCAGTAACTCGCGATACACTAAAAGACTATCTCGATGCACTCGACGACCAGCTCGGCACTAGACACTTGCTCACTGACGAACTATCAACTCGGTAGACTAAACACTGACTGGATCTCCGCGTACCAGCAGGCTTTATTTAGCTTTTGGCTTGTGTTCGAAAGCATTCTCGGCTAAACCAGTAAGAAATTGCTCCAGAAGGTTTTCCATCCGTCTATGGCATATTCCCAATTTTGTCGTCAAAAGTCGCCAAATGGACGATTTCTCGCCAAATGTGGCAACCATGCCTTCCCTTGCCATTTTCTGGCAACCCTAAACCTGCTTTGAGGGGGAAGCTATCCTACCGCACCTGAACATTTCGTAACAGTATATATGTTTTTAGTTGTTCGACCTAATAGACATTTTTCTGGACTCAATTTTCCGAGGAGTGCCACGATACTCTTGTTGTTTTGTCTTCTACAAAGCAACAAGTCATGCTTCGAAAAGTATCATACATACTTCGAAAAGTATCGTTTCACCTTTGAAAATCTCTGAGATAGAGAAATAGAGTTTCTTCTGTAAATATCGGACATAAAACTCTGTCTTGATAGGAGCTTGAATTGATTTTAACATTTTTTCAACTCATCTTATTTTTAATTTCCAGCTGCAAGAGAATACTGTGACAATCATAAGCCCTTTACTAAAACATTCTTTCCATTGACGGAATCAGGTTTGTAATTTCTTTTTCCTTCGTTTTCGATATTTTTTTTCAGTCATTTAGGTGTAAGTCCATGCTTCATGAAGAACCACAATGTACTTTCATTTATCCCCTGCTAAATGATTTTCATATAGGTTTCTACGAATTGTTCTCCGTCGAGACCCAGCTAAGCAAAAGCTGGTGAATATTATGTGTTTAGCTTCTTTAATTGTGAATGATGGTTTATTATTTTATCTATTGTTGCTACGGTTGTATTTAATGTCTTCGCAACTGATTTCTGTGCGACGCATTTTCTCTTGTTACTAACGATTTAGCTTTAGAATTGTTAGAAGCAGTATGAACATTTCAGGTATTTATTTAGAGTTTTCTTTCTATGTAGAAGTAATGATTGACGGTTTTTCCCTTTCCAGATGCTGCTGATTTTTCAGGATATACGCAATAAATTGCTGACACAAAAACTTATATAACAATATAAAATGTTTCAAACACTTTTAAGTGTACATTTTTCCCTATAAACAAACGATTGTGACAATAGCCCTCCCCCTTAAATCAAAAATTCATTAGTTGTTTAAACTCAAATAAATTAGCATTTTAGTGACAACCGACTGAATAAAAAGAAAGCAAAGGAAAGAATTAATATAAAAGTAACGCATTAGCTGAAATAAATCTCATATTCTTACTAAAGAGTGCTTTTATTTTTTTAAGTCTTCCGATTTGTGTAACAATACGATTATGATTTAAAGAATTAATATAAAAATCTCACGTCATGTCGAATGGCTTCTATCTGTTTTCAGGCTGTGCGGGTGATAAATTGAAGATCTTAGAGTTGATGGAATGGGAATACTATCCCGATTACTAATGTGTTAGTGTAAAGTAATTTAGCGATAAAAAGTTCAGAGAGATTCCGTTAAATGCATTTCGAAACTTAAACTGCATTATGAAATAACGAAGAATCTGTGTGTATATGTATGCATGTGTATTTCTCGCAGGGTAGAAAACAGCACCAAGAGTCCCAAATTTTGAACATGCATTGCCCTCCACCCCAGCATGCACACACATGGAAGCTTAAGTTTTGAATTTCGAATATGTTTTTATTTATTTCATATTCTGTGTGAATTTAAGGAAAGTGCTGAAAATTTACAGTGATTTTTATCCCCAAAGATCTACTAGTCTCGAAATATGATTTTGCGTTCATTCACTTTAAATGTCGTCTACTATTAAATTCGTTTGTTATTCGCATTTCATTCCATTCTGTTGCCATTCGGCGAAATGTAATATATTTATCTTTCAAATACAATCTGTCTGTTGTTGATTAACAAGCGGAGCTATTTCATAACAATAGATGAAGTTCTTAAGAATATTATTTGTTTACTTTTTAATTAGATTAAGCTAAATAAAAATACATTTAATTCATGATATATGTAATTAAAAATTTTGAATATTTATGGAATGGAACTATATTTTTTCCCTTTTCAAGCATACAGTAAGACATGCAACTTTCCCATGGGAGTCATCTAGTACCTTCTAAAATGCTTCGTTATTCCACCTGGGTCACCTCCATTGATAATCTCTACTAATAATCATATTCAGCATTTTAAGCAACCGTTTAAATCTGAACACTTTCAGATTTTTTTGTTCTTTTTTTATTTTTAATCGGAGATTTTAATTTTAATTAATTTATTAAGCTATTTATTTTAATTTTGTTTAAAATTTACAGCAATGTGAAAAGCAATGTTTTGACATTCGGTAAAACTTTTTTCATTTTCCGCTCTCCAGTGTGTTGTCATTCGACGAAGATTATGATATTTAGTTTTTCCTTTCAGATTTAATCTGTGTGCCACTGATTAACAAATTAAGCGATTCAAAACCAATAAACCCAAGTCTTCATCATTATTATAATAATTAATAATTATTAGCTGGATTTATGAAATTACACTAAATAGACTCATTAAAATCCTTACACATTTTTTCCTTGTTTATAATAGGTATTTTAAGCGGCTAGTGGAAAAAAAATAATCAGAGGTATGTGAATGCATGAAAAAAAACCAAGCCGAATTTTTATCTAAGAATGCAAATTCTTTTCGTGAATGCAATGAGTATCTTTAAGATCATTCTAATGCTCAGTCATGCACAATCGCCTGCGGTCTGTTAATCTTGATCATTCAGTCCGTAAACATGGAAGGTAGAACTAAATAAATATAATTAGGCGCTTTTGCGGGTATAAATTATTAATACACGGTTAATGATTTCCTAGCTGTTACTGCACGTAACTCCGAATCTTTGCTTTAGTAATAACTCCGAGTCTAATCCCTTGATGGATATGAAACTGGGAAGTTTTTCAGCTACATACATTAGACCAGTACGAGTGGCAATTTCAGAAGAGCTTATCCAACGGAAGATTCACGCTAGGCGAGCTTCCTGAAAGGTCAAGGGTCGGCTATTATGCTCTGACTCACACGGATTTCCTTCGTCTGTTTTCTTCTCTTTCCGAACATTTTTCCTTTTTTCAAGAACATCGAGTGAGAATATTTTGATTTTTGTTTACGTTCTTTATAGACGAACGATATTTTCTTTTTTTCCATACTTCTGAAAGATACGAAAAATATTTTATTTAAATATTTAATACGGAGATACCGAAATGTATTACTTTTTTTTGCAATGATAAAATTTCAAGAATAAATTTCGCAGTAGTTTGTATACGTAGGTTAAATGCTGTGCATTTTTATATCATTTTAGCATGATGTTTTACTCTTAAAATGTTTTCAGTTGAATATTACTATTCAAGTGAAAAATAATATTTAAAAAATATGTTATGATAAGTTATCATTGATCTTTTTTTAATTTTACTTTAACAGAAAGGTATTAGATTTTAAACTGCGTATAACGTAAAGTGAGAATTTTGCAATAGCAATGTAAGGAGAAAAAAATTTCGATCAGCAAAAGTAGTATATGAAAATATTGCTGTCAAATTTGTAAATATTTTTTAATTCATTTCACTATAATGTTTTATATATTGTTGAAATATTGTATACAAGCTCAAGTAGGCCCGCGTGGCGAGCATTTTTTTAAACATTCAATAGCTTACTCTCAAAGCAAAGTTCACAGCCAAAAGACAGAAAGTGACGGGGCATACTGGAGTGTTCGGTTGTCCTCTTTGAGCGCACCCTAACACATCCATTCTTTCGCGTGGTGTGCATTAATTAGGACCTACTTCAGCTCTCTCCACCGTAACTTTTTCTCTATCAGCATCTCTTTTCTCACAGTCCCCGATCCCTGCAATGTCAAATCACGTTGACCAATGACACATTTTACCCACCGCGTTGCATTATAGTAAGCAATACTTGTTGATGTATATGACGTTGTCCGTGATTTACGCAAAGGGAAGAGACTTCATTTGGAGGGAACAGGAGTAGGTTTTTCGAAATCTCGAGTAGACAGTGATTTTCCTCTTATTTTTGTTCAATGTGAATTTTGCAAAATTTTACGAAGTTCGACTAAACTACAGAAAAGATTCGAATTAACAAAGTGCCATGTAATGGTTTTAGTGAGAGCTTATATTTTCCTTAATGTCGGCTATGTCCTTTTTGGAAATAAGCTTTACAAAAATCACCATATAATTTGGCCGATTATTTTCACTATTTTCGAAATATTGCGAAAAACTGATAAAAGATAAACTTGAATTCTGCCTAAAAGTTTATACGCTGCTTTGAAAGTTCTACTCTGTTGAAAGAAAAAACCAAACACAGCGCCATCTAACGGTTTTAGCAATAACTGATAGTGGGGAAGAAACAATGGCGACGTGAACCTAAAGATGAGTGATGTTACTTCAGCGTTATAATAAAACGACCTGACTGGGGACCCCGTGGGATGGGTTTTCGAAATCTTATGTACACGGTGACCCTGCCTTTTGTTTTTGATTTTTGTCCTTTGTCTTTCCTAAATAGATAAACGAAAAAATTCAGTATCTCTCGTTCCACTGAGCCGATTGATGAAATTTAACTTGCGTTTTTATATCTCAAAAGTTCGACTTAGGACATATATTAGATTTATATATAGCACTGCTCTAACATAGGCACTTTGACACAAAATCGGGCTTTTTCTGAAACGATATATGGAATGTTTTCCATATTTCTATTCTACGACTCAGATTATACCAAAGCGCCAAGTTTTGTAATAATCGCACTTGTAGATTTCAAAAAATTAGCTCTCAAAATGTAGCTTCTCAATGTTAATTTGAATGTGGTATATAATTATTAATATCTCCTTTTATCCTATATTATATTCTTCTTTTTTATTAAACCTATTTTAATTCCTTCTTTCACAGTTCGAAATTCAGGTTCAATCTAAATAAAATTCACAGATATTTTCCGATTTTTTTTAATTTGTATTTTTTAGAAAGTTTTAAAACATTTTCGAAAAAATAATTTAATTATAACCTGTAAAATTTATACCATCACCTTAAAGTAGGCGTAGTTCTAGGCATAATTGCAAAAATATTAGAGATTTTTTATATACGTGAATATGCATATTGGCAGGTTCTGAAATTTGGAAAATTTGTTATAAGCAATAATAATGCCAAATATAGTTCACGAACTTTCTCAAAATTATTTGAAAGAAGGAACGATGCACGTTATTTTCCTCTCGTGCCCAATGAAAATGAAGGAAAACAGGTTACCATAAATTTAAAATTTTGCCAAGTTAATTATTCTCGATGTAAAATGAAAATATGGACCAAGATAAATTTTTTAATTTCTCGGTAAATTTCTCACCATTACAAAATTTAATATTTATCCATAATTTGAGCCATAGAATCGAAATATGGAAAAAAGTAGCTACATCATTTGAAAAAAAGTCTAATTTTGTGTTAAAATACCTGTGTTAAAGCAATGCTATATATAAATAGGATAGATATAGCATGCGTTTCCCTTTTAAGGCATGAAAAATGCAAATTAAATTTTGTCAATCAGCCTAGAAGAACGAGAGATTACAGAACTGCCCACTCGCATTTTCTTTTCTTTTCTTATTTTTTTTCCAGAGAGTAGCTTACATATAATCGAATAGAAGGACACGTGGAAAATAAAAATACTTTATTTCAGGGAAAGGTATCATTTTTTTCAAATCACTGAATTTCTTTATTAAAATGAAAAGACAAATATCTTACGCTCTGTAGAGTGGCAACACATTTATTTTAAGCTGCTGACTTTTTTTATTAAGTTCAAGACACTTTCATATTAAGCTTAGCCCAGTGGCAATAAATAATGTTTCCACCGAATATATCTTATAATAAACGTGGCAGTAAAATGTATTTCTTGAGATGACAGTTTGTTAAAAATCCAATGGTTTGTATTATAACTAACCGCTTACGCGGCCCTCGCCTAAACTAGGTGTTACAAAAAAAGAAAAAATAGTAAAAAATTTTATGGGCATTTTTTAACGTTTTGTGTGTTACTTTTGTTTATAAAATATCATGTTCTTCACTTTTAAACCAGATAAAATTCAATTCAACTGCAATACCCCAAAATATTTAAAAACAGCTTATTTGTAGAATTTCCGATAGACAGTCTCGCGCGCTAAAGATAAAAATGTATTTTTTTCGTACAGTGTTGCCGTTTCTCGCTTTGAAATCTTTGAGTTTGTTAATTAAACATTCGTTTCAAAAAACATGAAATAGATAATAAAACAAATTCGAAATTCAAAATTGGGCTTCCAGGTGCCAATATTTGGGAGGAGGATTACGTTATTCAAAATTTTATGGCTCTAGCTAAAGTCGTTTTTTCACAATGCGAGAAACATACAGACATTTTTGCAGATTCTTAATTATTTAATTTCTGTAAATATGATACAGGGCGATAATAGTTGGTGGCAACGATTTAAAAGTGATGCGCCGTTTATAATGAATCGAAGCAAAATTCCGTTTGGAGACTAATTGCCCTTCTGGGCTAACGCCCGTTTGGGCTAATAATGATTTTAATGAGTCCAGCTACTGTCATTCCACGGGTCAAGCTTGTAATTAATTATATCAGAAACAAAGAATTGCTTTCACTGTTTTAAAATGGCTTGATTTGTTAATCAGTAACACAGGGATTATGTTTAAAATAAAAATTTAATACCTTAATCTTTGCCGAATGGCAATGCATTGCTTTTAAATTCACAAGCTGTTGCTCAAAGTTTCATTAAACTCACATTAAATATGAAGTAAATAAAAAGCAAATTCAAAATTCAGACTTGGAGAGGTGCTTGTAATTGGATGAAGAACTGTATGTGTTCAAAACTCAGTGGCTCCATCATTTTACAACAACACGAGGAACACGTATAAAGATTCTTCATTGCTCAATAATAAAGACTGAAACGATTTGTGACACTTGTTTGCATCATAAATTTTAATAAAATCATACTGGAAACTGATCTGGAACTAAAAACATTGCATTGATGTTAACCAATTGATTATTAGTAATGTATTCAAAGTTCCTGTTCCATATTATACGATTCGTAATTAAATTCCGAAACGAAAACTGAAAACTTAACCGCATTCAGCCCTTCCTTACTTAATCTGTCTTTTCTCTGCCCCTCATACCTTTAATTCATTCGCTTAATCTTAGTCCGAACATTTATTCTGAAACTTTGTGTCTTCCAAATGCGAATCTCTCTACTAAACTACCTTAAACTACTCGAAGCTTATTTCCCTAACTATCTTATTAAGCCAGAGAAGACTATTCAGTGAGCTATGATTATCCGAAAAAGGAATATTTATAAATTGAGTTTTCAAGAGGCGCAGATGTG
Organism: Stegodyphus mimosarum; assembly: GCA_000611955.2. Classification (NCBI taxonomy): domain Eukaryota; kingdom Metazoa; phylum Arthropoda; class Arachnida; order Araneae; family Eresidae; genus Stegodyphus; species Stegodyphus mimosarum. Next base: position 158,793 of record KK119861.1, read on the forward strand.
TTGAGTAACTAGGTCACCACCAGATTTCTATTTAAGTACTCCATTTTAGAATGCCTGGTCAAGTTTAGTCCAAATGCGTGCTTGCAGTAAAGCCCACTTTTCTCATCTGGCGGTCGTAAACGTTTATGGCTTGCCTCTGAGGCTTGTGTTCCCGCTAACGACTCTCGACGACAGGTGACGACGAAAGAAAAGAAGAGTTCTAACGACGAGAGAAATTTCTTACTTAACGACTCCAGGTCGATGAGTTGTTGAGGTGTTTCCCTACTTTTCGATGCTCGGATGACCGGTGTCGTAGAAATGTATTGTCGAAAGAGGATAGCGGCTTTATGACGTCTTCTGTGCAATGAAAATTAGAAGTTTAGAGCTCAAAGTCTGTCTTTATTAATAATTTTTGTTTGTGTCTTTACCGCATTTTTATGTTGCCGGTATTGGATAACGTGTTTTGAAAACTAAAGCGGTTTCTGATTTAATTAAAGTAGTTAGGAAAGATATTTAAAAAATATGAGTCCGTAGGTAGTTCATACTAGTTTCTCTGACCCGAAAGAGTAGACCTCGTGTCGGTTAGAGGAATAGAATGTTTTTATGGAAGCCTTTATAGAAACCTCTTAAATAAAATCGGGGTTTCTTAGGGAAAGCTCGTGTCGGTCAGAGCGCTGGAATATTTTTAATGAAAGCTTTCATAGGAATCTCTTAAGTTAAATTTGGGGTTTCTTAGGAGAACTCCTTGTCCGTCAGAGGGCCAGAATGTCCTTAATGATAGCATTTATCGAAACCTAATAAATTAAATTCGGGAGTTCTTAAGGAAACTCAGGGTCTACCAGAAGTCTAGAATGTTTTAAATGATAGCATTTATAGACCCGCATCGGACTATAATGTTTTTAATAATAATTTTTACGGAAATCTGTTAAATTAATTTTGGAGTTCGTTCAGAGGCCTAGAATGATTTTAATGATAGAATTTATGAAAACTGCTTCGATTAATTATTTTTCATAATGAGCGCATTTATGTCAGAAATTCTTTGTGTGTAATTTACTTTGAGAATAGTGCTTTTCGCCCCCAAAAAAGTGTATTATTACTTATTATTATTTTTACTAAATAATAAAACATCTATATGCATGTACACATACATGTACATGTACGTATACGTATGTGCTTTGCATTGTGTTTAAAGGTTCGCACTTAGAGCCACCAAACTTCGAACACACATTAGTCCTCCGGCCAAACATGAGCTCCGGAAAACCCGAAAATTTGAATTTCGATTTTTTAAAATTTATTTCGTATTTTGTACTAATTTAATGAATTTTTTATTAACAAACTCAACGACTTGAAAGCGAGCAGCTGCAACACTGGCCGAAATAATACACTTTTATCTCCAGCGCGCCAGAGTAATGAAGACGATTGCAGACCAGAGTGCCAGACTACTGAAATTTTTATCTAACTGAATCAGCTATTTAAAAGCAATTTGCACCACTGCTCGAAGTAAAACATCTTTATTTTCGATGGGTCAGATCTTTACCGTTCGGCAAAATGTAAGATATATGTCTTTCAAATTTAATCCTAAACTGGGCTATTTAAAAGCAATTTATTACTACTGCTGGAAATAAAATACTTTTATCTTCTACGCTCTAGCGCATTGCCATTGGGCAAAGAGAAAGATACTTAATTTTTAAATTTAATCTGGCTGTCACCGACTGACAAATTAAGCGACTGAAAAGCAATAAACCCGATTCTTAATAATATTTTCTTTTACTTCTTAATTTGATTATTTAAACAAAAATGCATTTATATGCTTTTCTTAGCCTGACCCATGCTAATACTTCATACGGAAATAGTTCAGTGTTCAAATACTAACGGTCGCCCAGATCTCTTTAAAGTTTAATATGGTTTATCAGAAGAAATTATGAACAGAAATGGTCTAAGTGAAATAGCGAAATATTTTACAGAATACTGGATGACTATATATTTACATTGGAATGGGAATGTTATACGTCTTCTGTATATTTAAAAAGTAGCAAAATATGTAACGTCATTCCATAAAAAAGTTTTATGTTTTCAATTTACTATATCATGCATAAAAGGCATTTTTATTTGAATCAATCCGATTAAAAAATAATATTCATAACTGCATCTATTGTTTTTAAACAGCTTAGTTTGTTTATCAAAAACAGACAAATTCAACTTGAAAGAGATATATCTTACATTTTGTCAAATAAAAAGTGAAGTAACGCATTACAATGAACGATATTTGAAGTGAATCAACGCAAAATCGTGTTTCGAGTATAATAGCCCTGTTGGGCTAATCAGAAAAATAAAAAATTCTATTTATCTGACATCAGTATTACCAATATATACTGAAAAAATACAATAGGGCACCAAAACTAATATAATTGAGAATTTCTTAAAGGAAAGAACAGTTGGATTCCTATGTCACATTCTATATTGAACTCTTAAACAACTAGATGCTTTTCTGCATTGAAAAATGTGCTTTGAAACATTTTTCTTCATTCCAGACTTTTGCAAAACATAATTAAAAGTAGCTGCCGTATTCAGTATATATCAAGCCGACGGTCTTTTCTGCTAGTATTCTGAGAAGTCTAAGAAATTATACAATGAGTTGCAGTGTTCAGTACAACATATTGTGTATTTTCTTTTCACATAAAGCCTAGATAGTCTGGACTAAATGATTAAATTATTGTAATCAAAAAGCGTTTGGTTTCTTATTAAAATTGTTAAATATTTTTATGTAATTATACTGAACCTAATGAAGTTGTCCCAACTATATTCATTTGTTTCATTATATATTCTTTCCTATTTTATAACAGGCAGCTGGCCGAGAGAGATTCTAAGAGAAACACAAAGAAAAGGATGAAAAGATATGCTATAGCTCTGTATCTCAGAGCTAAGCAACGTTACTCTACTATGCGAATTTATGTTACATTAAGCATGTGACGGAAGCATGCGGCATCACGTAATTCCATAAAAAGGATAGTCTGGAAGGCAAAGGAAATTTAAGTCGAAAGCCACGTGCCCCTCCGAAAGGAAATTCCGATCGTGAAACGGTGTATCTACGATTCAAAAGGAAATAAGGAGGAGAAACATAATACCAGAGTATCTGCGAGATATAAGGAATAGTAGAACTTAGAAAGATCAGCACGATAATAAGACATATATATATATTTTTAGCCCGTAAGACACTATTTATCTCGAAATGGGATTTTGCGTTGATTCATTTTAAACGGCGTATCATTTTCAAATTATTGCCACCAAATAATATCGCCCTAAATTATTATTATAGAAATTAAATAATGAAGAACCTGATGTATGTATATATGTATGTTCTTCGTATCGCGAAAAAACGACGGTACTTAAAGCCATCAAATTTTGAATAACGTAGTCCACCACCCGCAAGCCATCCGGAAGCCTGAATTTTGAATTTTAAATTTGTTTAACATTTTTTATTTCATATTTTGTAAAACTTTAATGAATTTTTGATTAACCAACTCAACGATTTAAAAGCGAGCAGTGCCAACACTGTTCGAAATAAAAACTTTTTTTTCTCCAGCGAGCGAAACTGTTATTTTCGAGAAAAATGTAATATTTTTATCTTTCAATTTTAATTAGCAAGCTCTGCTCTATGAAAGCAACGTGTTGTCGCGTTTACTTTTATCTTAACCGTGCCTGGATTTTGTCATTCAATAAAGCCCAAGATATTTTCAGATTTAACCTGGAAGGTTAATGAGTAATTAATTAAGCGATTTAAAAACAATAAACATAGTTATTTAGTAATCAAAAGATAACTGTCTTTCTTTGCCATTTTACAAAGAAAACTAAATACTGATAAGTGTAACTGAGGGAAAAAAGTCAAAAAATATTAAAATTTATCTCAACACATAACACTGCTTTGGGAATTCTGCGCATATGCTGCTATGCAGCTTCTAAAACATTCTGTGACTTTGCTGTTGAATTGTATGTGGCGTAAGAGCCAAGAAAAAAATGTTATAATATAGGTAAAAATACGAAAGAAAATTTATTAGCAACGAGTGAGTTCAACAAACTCTTTCGGGCAACTGTTAAAATCTGAGCACATTTCAGACATTTTGGTGTGTGTAATTGACAGAAGAGCTTTTACCGCATAGATAGACTGATGAAACTTGCAGACATACGTAGAATTACATAATTTTATCACTGGATAAAGAAGCTCTAAACGCGAGGTTGGCCTCTATTCTAAACTATCAGTGGTGCGTAGCATTAGTTTCCTAATACTAACGCACTTAGATTACTTCAATAAGTATTAGAGTAACAGCGCTAAGGCTTAGAATTTAAATACTAGCTAGTCAGGTGGACGTCGAACAGAGCCGAAGTGATCTGAGACTAAAAGCTCTCTCACACTGAGAAGTTCCTCGCTAACCTTTAAATACAAAACTTGGCTCCACTTCAAATTAGCATGAAGCTGAAACGCGTGCTCATTCTAAAGGGAAGTTGAAAAAAGAGTTCCAGGAAAGAGAAATTAACATAAAACTTTGTTAGTTTAAACTAAAACCTTACAACATATATATTTTTAAAAATAACCTGTTTCAGGCGGCTGGCATACTTTTCTCTTGCCAGAAAATCATATTTTACATAAATGCTTTATATTGCGGTTAAATCCCCACATGAATAAAAACTACTACCATGTTGAAGAGGTTTCAAATATTTGATGATATTGCACTTTAACCATTTCATATAATAGTCATATTCTTTCCTATCACGTTGTTTCCATTCTTAACAGAAACAGTTCTTATGTATTAAAATAGTTGTGTTTAATTTCTCATGCTGTTTGGTTTTATAAGCTGAGAAAGTAGTATAATAAAGATTAGCTTAACATCATGATAGTAATAACATTTGCTATGTCAAAAGCATTACTGAAATAAATTCACAAAATTTTATTTAATTGAGCCCAATAAATTATTTGCTTTCAACCATAAAAAAGATGCATTTTGCTTTCTTTCCTTTTTAACGTAAAATATGGTTATCTCTTTCCTCTTCGT